>JAQIWI010000509.1:0-29681 GCA_034698825.1 Deuterosminthurus bicinctus | reverse complement strand
ATCAACTCTTCGGTACGGCTGTGAGGTCTAATAACAGTTACCTCTGCAAGGTCACAAAATTCAAAGTCTTCACCATAAAGGACGAGCATGGCGTTCCCATCAGGAACAAGAATGCTGAAGATCCTTCTAAAGTGCTGCTGCAGTGTTATGAAAAGCTGTGGCAGGATATGAACACTTTTTTCGTCTAACTTACGACGGAAATCCTCCAAATTTTTTTCCCTGAAAAGTCAAATAAATAAAAATTGTTACTTTACTTCGGCTGGAGTGAAGATTCTCATCACGTGGATCATAGTAAAGCGCAAGTGATTCTTACTCAGTTTCAAGTCCAGTCATCTTCAAATCAATTTCTGCTATCACTGTACTAATCTGCGAGTACATATTGGCTTTTGCTTGGTCGAAAGAGTCAAATTCACTCACTTCACGATTGATTTTCTCCAATCTTTTCATCAACTGCAAGCTCGTTTTGTCCTTAAACTTGTTCAGGTTGGCAGGCACAACCCCAATGGCAGCCTTGCATGCTTCCAGCTTGGCTTTTGAGTCCTGTAAACTTGAAAGCCCTACAGTGATTCTGGGATCTTCTTTGGACAGTTCTTCTAGTAAACTCTCAAGTTCGTCACCATCACGTTGCAGGACTTCTTTGCCCTTCTGAACTCGCCCCGTCAATTTCCGCTCTTGCTTCTCCAACGAACTAACGTGCTTCTCTTTCTCGCGGATAGCCTGCGCCTTTTTGTCACAACCATCCTGCAGAATCTTCAGTTCTTGCTTCTTCAATTCCATGTCGTCATCATAGTGGCGCATCTGGAGCCCCTCTTCTTGCACTTTTAAATTCAGATTGATGTTAGCTCGCAGTCTCAGCAATTTACCATGCTGTTTCACACGTTGAGTAGAAAGCTCGTTCAACTTTTCCATCTCAAGCTTAACTTGAGCACGAAGATTTTGCAAGTTTTTCACCTCTTCATTATTCGGATCATGGAAGTCTTCATCCCTTTCTTTTCGTAGAAGGTTCAATTCGACACACACCTGATCAAGACGTAACTGTCGCTCATCTCTAGCATTTCTTTCAGACTCCAGCCCGACAATGTGATCTCCAAGGTAGTGCCGTATGCTTCGGCTAGTGCCCATCTTTTCATTGGCTTTCGCCTGCAGTCGTTCTATTTGAGTTGTGTACTTTTCCATATTACCAAGTAAAGACTTCAGTTCTGCTTGGCACTGTTTCTCTTTCGAAGTCAAATCCTGGAGTTCGTCTTGCAGCTTGCAGACTTCATCGCAGGACCTTGCCCACCACCTGTACGCAATTACTGTGGACTTTCCAGGGTCGACATAACCACCAGAAAGCATCCCGTTCCATTCCACGTTGTCCCCATCGGTGGTGACGCAATTGAGCTTGTGCAACTTTGCCATTCTTGTCGCTTCTTCTAGATTCTTGCATAGTAGAGTTCTTCCAAAGGCAAATTCTACTGCAGGTTTGGCTGCATCATAGTTGATTTGGACCGAATTGATGAGAGGCTCGACGGTGTTGGTCGATTCAACATTAGCTAACTTTGGCTTGAGTCGATTCAGAGGGAGAAAGTTGACTTCACCTGGATGCTTCAACTTGTTGAAGACTCTGGTGATGTTCTGGCCGACTTTGTGATCTCTGACAACATGGTAGAACAGCTTGTTTCTGGCTGCTGCTTGGACAGCTGCATGTATAGATTCATCGCATGAAATGCAATCCAAGAGGGTACCATAGTAACCAATATCGTCTTCGGTATCATTCTGTAGTTCAGCGCAGGCTGCGCGTACTCCAGGTATGCCGACGACATGGCGGCTTCGGGCGTAGTTCTTGAGCACCTCATAGAACTCTGACATCTTGTCTTTTTCTACATCCAGCCGTTCTCTCTTCTCGCTTATTTGGCTTCGCAGAGTGGCGACGTCCGAATGGCGCTGCCGGTAGACATCATCGACCATGTGTTTATTCTCTTTGGTTAGCTTCACTTCTTTGGATATATTTTCCAGGTCCTTCTGGAGCATCTGGATTTCTTCTACCTTCTCTCGATGAATGCGTTCAACTTTGACTAAGTGTTCGGATGCTTTGAGCAAGGACTTTTGTTGCTGGGCACGATCAGTTTTGAGCTCCTCAAGCTTCTTATCTATCCATTTATTACGTTGAGCAATGGTGCTGAACTGATTATAGCGACTAAATTTCTCATTTTGCTGCTGAAACTCCGTGTTCAACTTTGACCATTCGGCTTTAGTCTCATTTTCCAAACGCAGACATTCCTCGTACTTGGTTTCTTCTTCCAGTAATTCATCTTGCTTTTGATTTAGTAAGGACTGGATGTTATTGAGCATGTTTTCCTCGTCAGTATGCTGCTGAGTTAGCGAATTTAGCTCTTTGGAGCAATCCTGAAACTTTTGCTCGTCCTGTTGATTTTGCAGGGCTAGTGCCTGGATTTCTTCTTCTACTCTTTTGATTTTGGCTGTACAGATGCTTAACTTAGATTCGTAGTTGGTCAACGAAGATTTTTCAGCGTTGGTTGCGGCTTGGAGCTCCGCTACCCGTTTCTTCTTGTTCTCATTTTCTCGTAGCCGATAAATTCGATCATTCTCTAGTCGCTTTTCCAAAACCGAAATTTGTTCTCTGAGTTTCTCGGCTTCTTGCTCTTGCAAAATGTAGTTGATCGCGCGCTTGTCTGCATCCAGGGCTACCGCCTTCTCTAGGTTGCTCTTTTCCAATTCCAATTCTTGAATGCGACTACGTATATCCGCTGCACGACTTTTTATGCTTTCCCAGCAAATCTCTGCTCCGGTTTTCTCAGCATCAATCTTGCGAAAATCCCCTTCTAAAATTGTCAGTCCAGCAATGTCTTTGAGGATTTGAAGTCGCTTGCTGTCCATTGCGGTTGCGACACTTATGATCTGCCCTTGCTTGACAATGAAATATGGGTTATTAAAACCTGCTGACTGCAGGTACTTTCCGACATCTGTGACCTCAGTGCTATTCACGGTCAAGCGATCTTTCTTCATGCCGAACTCGCGACGAAAGCATACTGTATCATCATCAACCTGTGGAATGAAGTAAAACACCACATATCGTCAATAAATTCATGAGAGAAAGTAATCTTTTGTTAAAAATTAAAAAAAAATGAGCTCACAGGTAATCTTCTATCAACGTTGTCGAAAACTATCTCGACATAGGATGAAGAATTCATGCGGTTACTACCATTGAAAAGCAATTCCTTCCGTTTCTCCTGAGTCATCCTCCGGTAATTGTTAGTCATGGCGAGCTGAATGGCTACGATTGCAAAAACAAAAGCTTAGTACAAACATTTTACTTTTCACACTGACAATTTATGCATCTATCTCTCGTTACCAGTGATGAAACTGCTCTTCCCGGACCCATTAGCCCCGACTGGTAAAAGAAAGAAAATGCAAATCAGTCACAACTGTAGAAAGTTAAAACGAGGGTGTCGAAAACTACTCGAAAACAAGCTTACCGAATACGTTCATCCCATTGGACAGTTGGACACGGGTTTCCTCTTTGTAACTCAAAATCCCTTTGATTTTCACCTGAAAAATGAAATGAAACTTAATTGATGCACTCATATTCTACATCTTGTCATTTTCTACTACAAGCCGCATTCACTAAAACAAGCATACAATTTCGATTCAAATTGCTCATTTCATTCGAAGCAAGCAATAAAGTCGACTGCTGCACAACAAAAATTGACAATTAAGTACCCACCAGTTTTATATGCATGATGTCCCTTTCGGAGCGGACCAGGTCCCTCAGGAAAATTGATACAAGTCTGTTCAAAACGACCCAAACTTAAAAAAAATTGTGAAAATGGTCCAGGCGAAAATGGAAGACGACTTTTCCTCTCGTTGACAATTAGTCTCAACTGGAGATAACTAAAATACTTTTACTTTGAAGTACCACAGCAAATACTGCGAATTTACTTAGTTTTGTATGTCAGCTCACTGGAAAATTGGAACATTTTAATGCTGTTTCCACAGAAAATTATTAATGACGCCCGAAATATTGTCACTCCTTCCAGCACACTGGACAGTCTTCGAGTGAAAACGAAAAGAAAAACGACTGGCTAACGGCCACGGTAACAGATGCGTGGGCGTCAGTGGTGATCTCATCGAGTGAAATTAACGGCCATTTTCACAATAAGCTCTATGGAGTGAGGCTATACAAAATAAACCGTTGTCATTTATCCCATTTACAGTGAAAAAACAGAGAGGAAGACAATTTAAAATGTTTATCATTTTATTTTCATTCACAAGGGAAACTTTTCAGAAAAATAACCATCAAAATAATTTAACTTTGGACGTAGCAACTTCGTTGAACATGTCATTCTAGGGCGCCATGTTCTTTCTGGCGTCATGCTCTGTTTATAGCTTGAGACGAAATCTGGAAGCCATAACAGACTCTTTAAACGCATGATTAATAAATATGAATAATAAAAATAAAAAATCACTGAATTATCCAAGATGGACTCAAAGAAGACTTACATAGGTGCCCGTCAGGCAGGTGGTGACGCCAAAGACAATAATGAGGAGGTCTTTCCATAGCAACCAGCGATAGCTTCCATAGCCCAAGCTCCAGTTCACCATGACACTGAAAATGGGTGGAAATACAAAGGACAAGGTCGTACTTGTCAGTGCACCGATCAGCGAAATAAATAAACCCAAATCGGGCACTGTTTCTGCCAGTAAAACTGAAAACATTAAAATGATAAACTAAAACATGATTCAAAATCAGAACGAATCAACTGCTTTTGCTTACAAATTGCTAGAACCAGAATAGTTCGGTAGCTAAATTCCGTCACCATAATGGCCCTTCTGTTGGTCAAATGCTGCTTGAGCAAAGTTCGGGTGAGTTCAACGGGAACGTAGTACTGGAGAGCATACGAAAGATAAATTGCCACTGCCATCATCACCCTTACGGCCTCAGCCCACCTTTGACCCAAAAAATAAAATGTGAGATTTTAAGCATGACATATGTTTACTTAAATACAGTTTTCTAGTACTTTATAGAGAGAGAAGAAGAGAGACAAGTGTCCTACATATTAGTTTCCAGATTCAGCGTCACGCTCCCTTTCACATTATCCCCGTATTTTAGGTAGCCGAAGAAACCAATGGTGATGTAAGCAACGAGAACAACGGACATGCCTTTGTTCAAAATCCCATTCCAGCCACCGAAATCTTCTGGATTCTTCATCGAGTTTTGCAAGGGCAGGACCTGTTGGTACTCAGACAAGGAAATCCTGAACTTAGCTGTGAAAAGTGCTGGAAAGCAACCATAGTTTGGAATTGTACATGTAAAGCTACAAGGAACGGTTGAAAGCAAATCGAAGGACAGATTACGGAGCGAAATGGATGAAAGATTAAAACCGAAAGATTACACGCAAAATGGGGGAAAGGTTAAAAGCAAAATGGAGGAAAAGTTAAAAGCAAAATGGAGGAAAAATGAACGAGGAAAATGGAACAGTGAGTCACTCACCACGGCGATTCCTTCGAAAGCAAAAATGGTGGTGCTGAAGAATAGAGCGATCTGGTGCCAGGATGTGAAAAAGATTTGACGTTCAACAACTGATGGAAGATTTTGAAGGAGGGAGCACATGATGATCGCAAGACCAAGGGCAGTTATCACATCGGCGAGCATCATTAGTGGAGCTAGACTTTTTAAGTCTCGAATCCAACTTAGAGCAAGAAATGGGATGAGAAGAAATGTCATGCATGCCCTTGGGCTCATGTACACCCCGTAGACTGATTTGAGAACCTTTAGAAGCGCATGTGACAATTAAAATCTCATCCTCATGGAAATAGGTGGGGAGTTTACCTCTTGGAGATTATCAGCAACGAAGACAAGATACACACAGCAGATCCCAACTTGCGTTAGGTACAAGAATGTGTTTGTTAAAATTCTACAACGTGCAGAAAACTTTTTCATTAACATGTATACTTTTTCACATTGAAGCTTTCAACATTTGTTTAGAATCTTACTTCGCAAACACAGAATACTTCTGAAGGAAAGGGGGACCTGATTGGAAGGACGCTGCGGCCACGTCTCCAAATGTCAATGGCTTTACTTTATTCCGCCGGCCAAGTTCGTTGGCTACATGCAGCTGGAACACCATCAACCATCACGTTAAGCATCCATTTAAAGGTTGAAGATGAGATATAATTCTAGCTTCTAACTAACCAGCAAATGCATCGTATAGACACAGAAGACTCCAAGAATCATAGTTCCAAACGTTGCAGTGAGAAGTCCAGCGTTTTTGAAGGACTGTGGCATAGCCAGTATCCCCGTTCCAATGTTCCCCTTAATTAGATGAACAAAGGCGTCACTATTCCTACAAAGTGTGACAATGTCAACTTGATTAGACCTCACAAAAATCACCTACGCCCGGGATCCTTTTCTCTTACGAGGTAAGTTCCTGTGGATCCTTGTCAGTCGAAGTTTCCTTACTACAATTTCGTTTTCCATTCTGATTATTATTCTCCTCAAGGGTTTTCCCCTTCTCCCAATGAACGTCCTCATCGGTGCAGTCGAGAAATTTGAAGTAGTCCCCTTGACCGTTCCTGAAATCCGAAGCAGAAGAGCTCATGATGGCAACTTATCACTGCAGTATGGCACACGGGAAAAAAAGTACTAACTAATATACCGCACCTGTCCTGTAATATGCTTAGATTTTGAACAAATGGAGGAAGTAGAAAGCGAGGATCCTTTGTCGTCGACGATGAGGAATAACTGTTCTTTTCCGTCATACCAGTCGTGACCTCTTGGTCAAGAGGAAAACTAAATATGGAGCGTCAAGTCTGGACTGGAGGACAATTGTTGAAAGTCACTGCTGCTTGCTAACGCTTCACATTATCCCACGCAACATGGCTTCTGTTGTAGTAATAATCCTTCTATATAGTGCAATAGAATTTCTGTCACAACTATTGTCAGTATTTACTTAGTATTGATGACGATGATGAGCAAATGGTTGAGCTTTTGCGAGGTCAGAGAACTGACAGGAAGAGCACAGAGAATATAGACGCACTGAGAGGATATAATTTTTGCAGAATTTATGGCATTCGGCAGCGTGTAATGTGCTGATCCGAGTGAAATAGTTATTGAATTAGCACAACTGAGTGCATAAATGCAGAAGACTGTACAAACATTAAAATATAATCCGCAGTTTGGTTCAAGTTTTTTTTATATATACAGTCAGTCAACGACACGTCAAGACAGCCATTGTCTGTCAGTCGTCAGGTCAAACGAGAAACAAATGTTAGAAGAAAATCAATGGAAGCCTTTGTTGTTTTGTTTGCTAATAATAATCATAACAATATAATCCAAATGCTAATTGTATTCATTGGCATGGTGACGACGACCAAGATTGGAAGTCATTCTCAACTTTTAGTGTAATAAGACGTTCTCCATTTAGTAACGCCCTCTGCCACTGATCTCACTATCAGCAAACGGCACAACTATAATGACAGGGAATTGGCCAGTGAATCGTGCAGAAAAATGAATCCATTTAAATGACTCACAGATTTTGTGGGTTAGAAGGGGGAAAAAAATGTAAAATTTTCTCATTCAAACTTTCACCTTCTGAGCATGCATTCGGATGTAATCTGTTGTGGAATTAATAATGCTCATTTACCGCAGCCTGTGTGACCATGAAGACTCTCTTTATTGAGGTTCGTTAAACAGACATGTCTATGTGTGCTTGAGTTGATGAGATATCTGATTTCGCAGTCTCACACACTCCATTTACGCGTGTCCTTCTTCATTCCACTACTGTCGATGCTACTAATGACTCAGCAAGATTGATCCAATTCAATTTCCACGTAGACTCACAAATCTTCTTGTACATTTATTATCATCATTGGCTGACTATGACTGCCATAACTAATACAGGAGTGAGAAATGCTAAGGCTGCAATTTCTACGTAGGACTGTCATCACATCATTATCATCCACATGGAGCACGTGATTCCATAGTTTCTGAGTGGATAAAAAAATTAGCTATATAAGTTGACCTTTTTCTTGGTTCATTTCCCTCTAAAAAAGTTCCACGTCGAGCAAATATAAAGGGAGAGAGACAGAGAGATGCTCCTCCGTGGTAATTATTTGGGCTGTGCAATCTGGATATGCCGGTTTCCCGTTAGTACTTACTACTACTACTACACAAATTCATGACATAGACAGTCCACGTGTACGGAGCTTTTCCCTGTCTGCCTAATGTCCTGCAGGATTTTCACAAGGTTGGATGGATGTAATAAGTAGTAGTAAGTGAGCGTGTGTGTGGCAGACTCAGCTTGGACTGGTGGTTGTGATGATGTTTTAGTGATGACAGTAAACCGTTATGCAAAGTAGCCAGACAGAGATCCCCTTCGGAGAGAAAAAAATCTGTGGTGTATTAATGTAAGGAAAAAAGTCTTAGTGCAATGCTTGAGGCGAGCATAGGAAATCTCTAATTACCAGTTTGAAATTCTCGTCTAATTGAGTGCACCACGTGCTTGAATGTGATAGAGTTGGATGGAGCAGTCGCTCGTGCACTTGAGATGTACTCAAACTCACGTCAGATTCCTATCATCATCATCAGTCAAATAAAATCCAATGTAGGCTCACACATAGGCTTTGTGTCCGCATAGCGAGGAGATTACGTCAGTCTTATTTACTTCCTCTCCCGGGCCGACGAACCGGGTAGCTAAAAAGTCACACGTCCTCTATATGTACGTGGCAATTTGGCATTGAGTATATATACCACTCCAGAACACCGAGTATGAAGCCTTCTTCAGCCGCCTCATCAGAAGAAACGCAGTCCGAATCCCGGTACAGTCTCAGATGAGACGACGATAATACAGCTGTCATGCAATCACTTCCCACTTAGCAGCAACTCAACCAACATCATCAAGAACTCAAAACTCAAATAATAACAAAAATAATAAGGAACAAGTAGTAAAAGTCCGAAAGAGTAGCAAATTATTCGAGCATAAAACCCACACTTATTCAAAGCCCCTCAGGAGTGTAGATCTTATGTAGTTTAGTACAAAAATATGCAGAGATCTCGTATAGGAAAACCAAAAAAAAAACTTTTTTCATTGTAGAATTGCAACGCAACCTGCAGGTCATCCGCCTAGGCTGATTCATTCATTCTGTCCTCATATATATATTTACATTGCAATGCCGTCATGATGATGGTGCTGATGACTCCATGGAATTGGCTCAACCCGGCTCGGCTCGCTCCCTTTCCCTCTTTATATGTTTTTCTCTTCTCTCTGTGTGGCCCAATACGCCAGGAATAGTCAAAGGCCTATTTCCCCGATATCAACCTGAGGGATTAAAGTGTGTTGGAGAAAATCATGTGACGATGACTCGGCTTAGAGACGTTGGATACAGTTAACAAGAAGACATGCATATTGTCATCGATCCACAGTAGCTCTACTGGGCAACTGATCATTTTTTTTACACACTCATTCGACTTCAACCTATAGACACACACAAGCACACACACACACACACACACTTACACCCAGATACCAACACTGTGTAGGTATCTGGGTGTGTGTGTCTACAATCGCACACCACACCAAAGGTACAAGCACACAGACACACACACAGTTACTCCACTCACACTTTTAAAAGGGAGAGAGAGACGCGTGGATGTTCCCAATAACATTTCACTTCTAGAGTATACGTAGAGTAGCAGAAAGAACAAAGTTGGTAGAAACGCCATCTTACCCCTCGTGCATCAGTCTCCTCATGATGATGATGATGATGAAAGATTTGAAAAGATCACTCAGGATTTCTCATCATACTCTACATGCGCCCTCAATAGATATACTCACCTTGTGTGTGCGTGTATGTGTGTCTCTGAATGAATTTGATGCTATATGCTAACGGGACGTTTTAGGAGGGAACAACGTGGACGATAGCTCATATATATTTTCCCAGCCAGATTTCCTCATCAATTCAATACATAAGAAGGACTGATGATGATGAGTTGTTCTGTCCATTGTTGGTAATGCTGGAAGGATTTGATACACTGACTTTCAGAGGGGGTTTATATATACCCAAATGAAATAAAATACAGAGAGAGTTGGTCAGGGAGAGTTGCACTATAGGACTGTATGTTCGGATAGGGGACTATTAGAAGTGCTATATATACGAGATAGTACAAGTAGTGTGAGTCACAGAGTAGCATGGTTTCGTTTGCTCAATATTATTAGTTCTATTCTATATACCTGGGAGCAGTAAGCTTGTGGTGCACGCAGCTAAGCTCACTCAGTCAGATTTTGAGGAGAGGTATATATCCACTGAATGAATTTGTAAGTTCAAGTTTTAGTTGTGTATATATCTTATGTGTGGATATAGTAAACTTTTAGGCTTAGAAAATGTATATCCACCTCCTCCTCCTCATCATCTCCTCTCTCTCTCTCTGTAGCTCGTAGTCGTCGTCGTCGTCTTCATTCCGTCGTCTTTCTTGCTGTCAGTCAAAAAAAAGTGTGTGTGTGAGAGAGAGTGTGCTAATATCATCTTTGCGGGACCTGGAAAGGACCCACGACCGTCTGTGGGAAAAATCTATATAGACTACTACTACTCAGCTAAGAGAATTCACACAACTCCGCACCGTAGGCCCATATGAAATGGCACAGATTGAACAGAGTATTAAATAAATGAGGAAGAAATATAATAATAAAATAAGATAGAAGCAAATTGTGCTCACAAGTTTGGATCATCCTGATATATTACACTATAAAAAATAATAATAATTGTAGATGTTTTTTTGTGTGTGCGGGGAAGAGAATCCCGCTGGACAGTTCCTTTATTATCATCAGCATTAAAGTAATCTTGTTGTTGTTGTTGTTAATTGTAAATGGCATATGTCCTGGTCCGCTTGTGGCTGCTGTCCGAATAATAAAATCTGTGCTAAATGACGACGACGACGGAGTCAAGAAGAAGAAGATTTGAATGTGATTTGAGAATTTTTTAAAAAAGTTTTTTTGTGCGGTGTTGTTGGGGAAAATTTAGTGCGTTTTGGGTTGCGTTTTTGAAGGAAATATTGTGTGCTATATTGATATAATAATAAATAATAATATAAATACTAAAAAAGTGATTGTGTTTTCAAGGGAATATTATATTTGAATTCACATAAGGATAGTGAAAAAGAAGAAGGGTGTTGTTTGAGAGGGTGGGATTGATAGATTATAGTTGGATTTGACTGGCGGAAGGGGTTTTGTGATGATGAGTTTATTGTTGTTGGAGTGAATGTGTATGAAGGAATAAATAATTTAACGATTGGACGAAGAGGAGAGGACAAAGCTATTGTTGTGTACTACTGCTTCAGAGATATTTGGGGTAAGAGAGTGTGATATCAGCTGTTGGATTGTTGTAATATATATATTCTTGTTTGGATGGTTGTAAAACATATTTTTGTTTGGATTGCTGTAATATATTTTTGTTTGGATTCTTGTTCTGTCTGTATAGTGAGGCGGAGAGGTTACAGAGGAATATTCGGTGGGGGTCATGGCCTCGACGACGACGTCTTCGAACGGCTCATCATCATCGGGATGTTCCAGTTCTGGGGGAACATCTGGATCTTCTTCAGTAGCAGCTGCAGTGTCATCATCCTATGCCAAGGCACTTCTCCGAAGCAAGAATAACAATTGTGAGAATGAACAGTCAATAATGAATAGTCACCAGAATCATCATCATCATCACAACAACCACCACAACAACCATCATCATCATAATAATCACCACAACAATCATCATCATCACCATCATAGAGGCAGTTACAGTAGCAATAACGGTCACAGCCGCGGTACGTCCAGTATTGGTGATAGTGATGGACATGAGGACACGTCGGACTGGCCGGAATTAAATTACAAGCAGAAATTTGTCGCGGCTCCACCACCCAAAGAGAATCCTTGGCGTGTGAATCCTAATGCTGCAGCTTTAATCGCCATGAAATTCCCCACATCTTCTTCGTCCGTTTCATCAGCAACACTATCACCGTCTTCTTCAACTTCCTCGTCCTCCTCCTCATCATCATCATCCTCCTCCTCCTCCTCTTCCACAACTACAATGAGCACGACAACAACTGTTTCGTCCAATATTGTTAATGTCATCCCCACCTCACCCTCAAGCGCCTCCTCCATAGCCTCTAGTATGAGTGACAACGAGCCGGCAAAACCATCTTCTTGTCCAAATAATTCCCAGGTCCAAGACTCAGTATCCTCGCCGAAATCTACCGCATCATCCTCACATATATCATCATCCAACTCATCAGCATCGTCTACCTCATCCTCACTCTCCTCCGCATCCTCCCTGTCTTCGACAACGTCCGACGGTCCACACAAACTTCTCACTCCTAGCTCAGGTATGTCATCCCGGTTTTATTCTATGTCACTTGGCTATTTTCTGTCTGACCCCGACCCCATACTTCCTACCTGAGTCTATTAACTTCTTTGTCCATATTATTTTGCATGTCTGTGTCATTTCAACGTTGGGGACGACGAGTGTTTCCAACGATTCTCAACTATTTTCTCAACTGTCTTCTGCTTCTTCTTATTCTTTTTTTTGCTTGCTGCATATAAATACTTGGAAACATTCAAAATAGCCTTTCCCTTGCATTCC
Source organism: Deuterosminthurus bicinctus (assembly GCA_034698825.1). Lineage (NCBI taxonomy): Eukaryota > Metazoa > Arthropoda > Collembola > Symphypleona > Bourletiellidae > Deuterosminthurus > Deuterosminthurus bicinctus. The sequence continues at coordinate 17,054 of JAQIWI010000509.1, read as the reverse complement.
TCCGTCAAACTAAAATGAGTAGCTGATGACTGAAGTTATTTTGTAGCGTAGCATGTGTCCTTGACCACTGTTTGGTTTAGATCATTTAAATGTGTGTGTGTCCATCTCTTTGTATGAGTGTTTTGCAGGGGTTTTGAAAATGCCTGTAGGGGTGTTCATGATGATAACAGTTGTTGCACATTGTCCACATTGTCAGATAGATACTAGATTTGCATGTAATGTCACTGGGTAATCCCTCCTGCATGATTATGTGACCAACCGAGTGGGGTCTTTATAATGATATACCGGTCAATGTTTGTGTACATTTTCTCTCCATATATTTTTTTTCTCACTTGTTTTTTTCCAGAGGAGTTGAGGAGTTTACAGGAAAGGGGGCAGGGGCTAGGTCAACTTGCCCATTCTGCAGGTCATCATCATCCAGTGAATAAAGTCAAATACGCTCCAAGTCCAATTAAGTCATCCTCAGCAACATCGACACAGATCAAACGTAATGACACAAAATATATGTCATCTTTTTCCATCTCTCTGTGTATAATTTATCTGCACTCTAAAAAAAAAAGTGGAAATCCACACGGACGTCCTGCCTGCCTCACTTTTGTGGACGTGTTATGCAGCAGCATATAGTTAGTTGTGGTTATAGAGGAGCAATTATTCTTGTAGGTAGTCCGAATAATTTCATCGTCATCATGGTTTCATTATATATATCATCACAGCTACCGAACTACTTTTCCCTCTCCCCCTCGCTCTGTGTAATTTTAAACTGGAATAATGTATGACCGTGACAGTTGATTATGAATGCAAAAGGAGTGTGAGTCTGTGTGTGAAGTGACATGAAACTGCAATGTATATTGTACAGAGAGTTGGAGAAAAAAAATGACAATGTTTCTGGCACTAAGCTCAGTGATATATTGCAAGTTTGTAAGTGTGTGTGTGTGTGTAAAGCTAGCTAGCTACTAGCTTACAGCTAATAGCAACAGCAGGAGCCTTGTCGAGAGGGAGAGAGAGAGAGAGAGAGAACGATAGGAAAGATTTGAATGCTATTCCCCCATCATAATACATATTAGCCTTGAACAGATGAATCCCATTTATGCAGCAGCCCCAAAGTCCATTCACCACCACAGAGCATTGAAAAGAAAATTATTGAGTGAGCTTGTATATACTACATGAAAAGTTTCAAGCTAGCTATCTCATCATGATTATGATAGGCTAGTTGTAGTTTTTGGAGGAGGTTATACATGTAGAGCATTTCTCTTTCTTTTTCTTTTCTATTTATTCCCCCGCAGTAGTCCATTTTTTTTTCGGTATGAGACGAACTGTGGGTGGGGGAGGGTTGAATTCTTGTGTAATTTACGATACTTGCTTACTTACTTACTTACTTACTTTACTCCTCGTAATATCCCTTCGTCTTGCCTGCCTGCCATAATGATACGAGAAATCAGAGTGTATGATGGATTATTGTTGAAAAATGTCGTCGTCGTCGTCGTTGCATTTTTCTGACGCACTCCACATTGACGTTAACATTCTGGGAACCATAGGAATTATGATAACATGACATAAACAATCAACTTATGCAAGTGTAGTAGTATCCTCCAAGTGAACTATGCAAACTGTTATTAGGAAAGGAGCTATAATATGTAGCTCGATTACTTGTGCACACACACACACATAGTTCAACTTGCTAGAACTTATTGGAGCAAAATATCCATCCATGTTAACTTAATTCTTTGTTTTTTTTTTCGTTCTCGCCTTCGGTCGGATCAATAGTATCAATAATACTGAAGAATCTATGGAATAAGTTTTACGTGAGAGCACAACAGAATACATGGAGGTTAATGGGAGGTGTGAGAGAGAGGCTGTTGTGATACATACAATGGGGAAGAAGACGGAGAGAGGATGTTGTAAATGACAAGATAATGGGACAGCTCGTATTGTCATAATGAGATTCCATATTCCCTGTCGCTCATGAATTCATATGGTGAGAAGAAGAGCTATTGATGATGATCATGCTGCTGATTCTGTGTGGCATATTTATTTATCGAATTAGTCCGTTTCTATAGTCGCGTACATTTTTTTTTCTTTTATTTTAGCTTTCATTCAAATTGTATACTCACTCCATGTGTCGTGTTTCTCTCTTTCTCTCTCTCTCTCATGGCTGGAGAGGGAAAAAGGATCCAGTTGTTTGTCAGAAAGATAGGGAGTGAGGCGAGTTAATTGATCTATCTGGATTGAGCATGTATAATAATAATATTGATGATGCGGCGTGAGTGTGGTTGGCTCTCATAGTCACACACACACACATTACACAGCCGGTGGCTCTACAGTCGGTATTGCAAAGACAACAAGAAGAGAGTAGTAGCTAGGAGTGCAATAGGATATAAATGAATTGAGGTATGGCTGCTGCTCGGCTATCTATCAGGATGACTGGAATTGATTGATGAGGAGGAGGAAGAATTAAGTGCACACACGCGCTGCTCCTACTTGAATAGGACATTCATTAGGCGTACGTTCCTTACTTACGTACTACAATGACGCATCATGAATGATTTTGCCTGTTTTGAGTTAGCTTTTGCTCTAGCGCTCGCTGCTGCTGTCACTGCTACTGCTGCTACATATGTATGATGACTAATAAACTACTAGGAGATGGGATACTTGGAGAGGGGATTCCCAAAATTATATTCTGTGTGGTGGCCGACATTATTTGTGAGGCAATTATTGGAGAGGTGATATGAGGAGCAATTAGAATGATGATAATGTGCGGGAAAGTTGGACTTGATTTCCTTGTTGTTTGTCGTCGTCATAGGAGGACACCGTGGTAGATGATGAGATGTTATTGAAAAATGTGTGTATTATCTTGGTCATATCGCTCCTGCTTGTCACGTCTGCATGAAATTCCAAAGCTTTTGGAGTTTCCTCCAATAATAATTATGATGATGACTAGACGGAATATTACTTATAGACGGGAGTCATCCGGGTGAATAATGAGGGAGCTTTGACATTGTTTAGTTATTATTGTACTCTCCCTGACTGACTTTTGTGTCGTAAACTGCGTTTACTATGTACGCACGTGTATATGTTATAGTTGGGAAATTCGGCAGTTGATTGATTGGGATGATATAGTGCTGTAATGATGATGATAAATGTGTGATGATTTTGATTGCAGATGGGAGCAGTGGAGACACGGGTGGTCATCCGATACGGAATGGACATGGTGGAAGAGGTCGTGGGGGTCGCGGAGGACTCTCTACTGGCCGTGGACGGGGTAACTACCGAGGAAAGAACAATTATTATCACCACAACAATCAGAATTATTACGCTGCTGCTACCGCTGCTGGAGATGCTGCCAGTGGAACTGAAGGCGGGCTGAGCTCTCCGGCCCCAGGAGTAGTGCGAGAGGATTACAAAGACTTCCCTGCTGACTTCACAACACTGACACCGATGTACGCCGGGGATTACATTATGCCCTACCTGACTCCTTTCCCTCCTGCCGCCTTCGCACCGCCGTTGGAAACCGCCGGGATTATTACGCTTACTGAGGAACAGCCATTCTCTTCCTTTGTCACAGTGGATGCCATGACCGTGGAAATGGTTAAGAATCAAATGTAAGTTGACTTCAAGTACAAATTACACGGCAGGAAATGTTAATAATTGGAAATGGTATTTAAATGGAAACGGTGAAAATATGTATAAAACAAAATAGAAACGGTACAAAAGCTCAGTAGTGAATTGATCTTAAGGAGTCCTCATCATTGTCATGATTCTGGTGAGTTTGAGATTAATTGTTTGTGATTTTGTTTTGTTTTGGGACACACAGTGAGTACTATTTCAGCGAGGAGAATTTGGAAAAGGACTTTTTTCTTCGTCGCAAAATGGACTCGGAGGGTTATTTACCGGTTCAGCTCATCGCCTCCTTCCACCGAGTCAAATCCATGACGGAGGACTACAACGTGGTAGTGGCTGCCATCCAGTCGTCGGACAAGCTGGAAATGACGGAAGACTTGAGTTTTGTTCGAACTCTGAACAATCCTACAAAGTGGCCAATTCTAGACTCCGTCGTGTCCCTGTCCATATCCCTGACAGCCATGAAAATTGCTCCTATGTTGCCTTCTCCTGCCTCCTCCTCCACGGCGGATGCGGCGGAACTGGATGGGATCATATCACCATCTACGACCACCGTCGTCAGCGTCAACGACTCCATAATTCCCTCACCCGCTTCCAATGGACTCACAGCCCTGCAAGCTCCTATGGTGACAGCCAATGGTGGTGGTGGTGTTATTGGTGGTAGTGCAGTTGAAATGTTCAATCCGAATGTGCCAGAGTTTGTACCTAAATCCAAGGGGATGAACTGATCAGAATTGAGGAGGAAGAAGAAGAAGAAGACGACGACAAGAGAGGTGTGGACTGGAGAGGAAAATCTCTTGGACCCAGTCCCTTCGTCAACGTTGTTGTTGTGAAGAAAGAGAAGAGTAATGCGACTACTGTATGTATCACCGTTATTTTAAACAAAGGAGCAACAACAAACTAATCTTTCGCTGCTAAAAATGCTGACGACGATTATTAACGTGTAGTTGATAGGATGATGATGATGTTGGGTTATCTTGCTTTCTCTCCTTCTGATCTTCGGAAAAGTTATTCTGATGATAACTCAATAGAAGTACAGATTAATGTTATTATTACACAATATGTGTGGAGTGACTCACACAAGTCATTTTATTATTATTGATTAGCTATAGTAGGTAAGAAAGTAGCCGGAAAAAAAGGTGTTATAGTAGCGGGTGTGATTTTTTTTCGTGCGGGAAATATCATTCTGTGGAATGGTTTGTAGTGTATAGTTGACTTTATTATGATTATTATTATTGTTCTCATACACACATGGCTTCTGACTGTTTTTGCTCATCTGATTACTATTATTATTTTAATGTACACAACAGCCACTATATTTATAAAATGTTGTTACTATTATTATTATTATTATTATTACTATTATTATTATTATTGTACACACAAGTCTCGTCGTGTACACTTAGCCACACACACACACACTCACTCTCAAAAGTATAATTACATAATAATATTTACTTGATGAGCCTCTTCAATGCGTTTTCTGTACACGCAAGTACAAAGTACACCCAAAACTCGTCTTCAGTGTAGTTTTTATTATGATTTTAGCTATATAGGAGAGAGGAGAGTTAATTATATTGTGCTCACAGTCAGTTTTTTGATCAACTCCATTTCCAAAAGAAACTATAATATTCAAATCCGTCTGTCACTTATCAAGCGTATGTATATGTCTCCGTGTTTTTTTTAAGTTGTAGTAACTCAAACTCTTTGTACTTGACTAATGTTGTCATTGTCATTATTATGATTGCAACAATGTATACACCCAGGTCACACATCAATAATTATTACAGTATTGCATGATGCAATCTTGTTGAATTTGTTGTTTTTTTTTGGTGAGTTTCTTCTTCCTGTTATTCTTATTCTTCTTCCCAATGAGATCTGATTACATGAAGCAGCAGCAGCAGCGTCGGATTTTTGTGTGGAGAGTTCTATCATGATGATGATCTGTATGTGCTATCTATTGCAAGAGTCATTAGTTTAGATTTTTGTAACACTTTGTATACATTTTATATATATATAAGGAAAGCAGGATATATATAAAGCTATTTGATAATGTAGCATGCTTATTTAGTAGCCAATTTCTCAAGATTTTCTTATGACTCCAACACCACCAACCAGCTCCTCCTATAATTACTCCTCCTTCTTCTGTCGTTCGTTCGTTCCTTTTGTGTAAAAAAAAAACTTTGGTGGAGACATCAAAGTGTCCTAATTAAGCTGCCATTTACTAATGTCATGACTACAGTCCCCTCGTGTGTCTGTAAGATCTGGTGGTGGAAAGTTTGAAGAAGAATGGCAATGCAATTTTATGAGCAAAATTATGCTCTCACCCTCGCCTTCCCCTCACACTCCTTTCTATAATAAATCTTTCTGTTCAGCAGGGGTGTGTGTGTGTGTGTTTTGAAGAATATTTCAGGAGGATTCTTGTGTTTTTTTTACCAAAGAAAGTCGGGAATGCGTATTCATTCATGCAGTTTGGTGCGTACTACAATATTATATGTAAAGGAGAATCAGTTTTGGGATGTGACGAGGCTTGATAAGAGGTGCGTATTATTGTATAGAGATAGACGAAATCATATGAATTGTTACAGAAGCAAATGAATTTACCTATTATTTTACCAACATATATAGCTTTTATATGATAATGAACTAATAATAATGATAATAATACATAGCTGGAGCCTTCAAACTACTGCACTGCTCTTGTTTCTTACGAAGATGTTGTTGCTGTTGTGCGACATAATGTTAGTATGTGGGGAAAAAATCAAGGGATCTTTTGTAGCAAGCTATTGTCATTGACAGACGAGTGAAATTTTGTGAAGGAGTGAAGAAGATAGATAGATAGAGATGTAGAATATTAATAATTTGTGTGTGAGTGTAACTGACGACATGTTGTTTAAGCTTTTGTAAAAGCTCTTTGTGTCTTCCTGTTGAGAAAAGTTTGGGCAAGTTTTCTGATGAAGTAAAGTGTGCTTATTATTGCTGCACATACTAAAGATGTATGCGTGAGGTATAAACTGTCAAGTTTTCTGTCTGTTTTCATGCTGACCCTTCTTATTTTATATGTGTTGTATATTCCTCCGTTTATCAACAGGCTCAAAAAAATAATGAAGGAAATGGTCCAAGTGTTTGGAATCTGTCGTATCTGTGTACATATTTTTCTTCTTGTTTAGTAGTGGCTGATAGCTTAATTGTTATTATTGTGTGTCTGTATGTATATATGATACCTTCTTTTGAATCCCCTTGAAAAATTCTGTTATTGATCCGCTCAGTTAATTTTTTTTGGTGTTATTTTGTAGCAGCAGCAGCAGTATCCTCGTGCCGTATATATACATATATATATTTAGTTAATATAGTAAGACACCGACTTGAATTATTATTATAACTATACTGTTGTCATTTGAAAACATGTTGTGTGGACTGCTTCTGATGGAACTGATTTTAATTAGGTAACTTATGTAAAGGGTAAGTATAGTACCCGTTTTGCATACATATAATTATTACACATCCATACGACGCACTATAACTATACTCCTGCCGTATGCCAATTAACTCAACCGCCGCTCCCTTCAATACTTAATGAGTTCAAGTAGTAGGATTTGGATTTAATGAGTTCAAGTAGTAGGACTTTGATTTAATATCAAGTTGATGATGATGATAATGGAAAGTATTTGTTTTTATTTTTCACTATGCAATCTAAGGTTGTTGATGTTTGTGTTTTTTTTCCGTTTGTTTTTTGTTATAATTTTTTTCTGGTCTCCGTGCACTTTTGAGTTGTTCGAATTATTATTAGTTGCTCTGAGCTGGACGTGTGTTATTACAAATGATGATGACCACACGTTCGTAGTATTAGTCAAGTTCTCATAATAATTGTTATTATCAACACATGATGATTCTCTTTTATAATACTTGTATCTCATATAACAAATATAGAATAGTATATGGACATTATATTTTGTCTGTATGTGGGGAAGGGGGCAAGAGATTTGGAAGCAGAAGCAGGAGAAGGGTTACAGGTTATAATTAAAAGTATATAGCAAGAGAACCTGCGAGAATAACTTACTCCTCTCTCTCTCTCTCTCTCTTTGGTTCCTGTAGGAATTAATAATGAATTGTTGTAATAATATTACGTCATAATTATTATTATTGTATATATTACTATTGCGTGTGCATGTGATCCGGCTGGCTGGCTGGAGGGTTTATGTAGTAATGTGAATTTTTTTTTTAAAAAAAAACGTTGTGCAAGCTTTGTTTTCAATCCTCCAATCTGTTTGTTTGTTGTTGATGTTGTTCTATGCGCGTATTACATCCAGGACTGAAAGTTTGTGTGTGTATATGTCTTGTTCACACAATAATATGGCTAGAGCAGAGTGTAATATCATGTGAGTGTATTGACATGTGTACGTTGGTTGGTAAAAGGGAAACAAGATCTATGGGATGATGATGATACAAAGAGGACTAAATGTTTGTTGTTGTTAAAAGCATCTTGTCGTCGTCTTGGTTGTCATTGGAGCCGTCGTAGCAATTTTACAAAACTGTCAATTGCACCGTCGTATTAATTATTGTCCAGCTTGTTGTAAATCCGTTGGTTTGGAAAGTCAGATGAAAGGAAGAAGAAAGCAAGAAGAAGGGGAAGAAAGCTTGGAGTCCTCGTCCATATTTATGCACAAACTGGCTCAGTGAGTTTTGTTTTTGTATGAAATAATGGAGGAAAAATGAAGTGTGTTAAGTTTTTTTTTGGAAGGCGGGACCCCCTTGAAAGGGTTCCATGTCACCAAGAAGGGTCTTCATATGTATACATCCCCTTGGTAATGCATGGTGCTTGAAAAGAAAGTTTTTAGTTTAGTAAATTCGAATAATAATAATAATAGTCGTTACGAATCGCGGTGGCTTTGGCGTGTTGTTCATATGATGATTGATTGATATGAGAGACGTTATGGTTAGTGGGCAGAGACATTTTAATAAGCTAAGGATTATTATTGTATTCTATGGTACTATCATCATGATCATGATTGAAGAACACATGTTATTGTTATTGAATTTGTGAGAGCTTGGAAAAATTTGATAGAAAAATATATTATATATCGAGCGAGATGTAGTTATATAAAACGAAGAAAGATGCACATATAGAATTTATATATTGTATATATTACAATAATAATGTAGTAAGTCTATATATTGATGATGATAATTATGAAGAAATCATAGTCGGTTTAGTCAATGTAGATTTTTCAAGGTATAGACCTTGAAGGCTTGTTGATCATGATGACAAAGAAAACAGAGGCAAACATATGAGAGAGAGATTTGCAATTAATTATACAATAATAGCCGTACAGTGCTTAACATATTCACATCCTAAACACTTGATTGTTGTTGTTGTTGTTGTAAGTATTATTATTATTTACTAACTTTGGGATTGACTGGTAAAGAAAATGCTGATTTTTTCAACTGTACTGTAACTAAATCCTAAATCATATTTTCTCTCTCACATTATTATTATTATTATTGTTATTGTCAAAGCAATCAAAAAACACTGTTGACCCTCCGCTGTATATATAGTAACTGTGCCCCTTGTACTGCTTTCGTCAATAATGTTAAAAAAAAAACTTGTTTTTGCACCAAGGGAAGTCAGATAGATAGTTTAGAACAATATAGGCAATGAAGGAATTCAAATCTCTAGAGATTCGGCACATTAAGAAAAAAAACTGATGATTATTTGATGATGTGAAATGAAGGAGGCTTTTGTATTTAAAAGGTCGTTAGACAGTCCTATGATGACGAATCCTTTAAGACGACAACAATAAGAATTATATACGTAAATGAGTATACATTATTATGTAACTTTTTAGAGGACGAAGGGAAGGAAAAGTGTGTGAAGAATTTAATGTTCAACTATTATTATAATAAAAGAAATATGAGAGGATTTTTCAATTAATGTAATAATAACAATTAATATACCGAGTGTATTAAACAAGTTTGGAAGGGGAAAATGTCATATGGGATCTAATTATTATGTGATTTATTATCTATTATTATTCCCTTTTTAATAACTTATTATTCGGCATGTTCATGACGACTCAATTTTCATGTGTTCCTTCGTCTTAATCCGCTTGAATATGTTATGTGGTTTAATTCGCAAGATTTAATAGATATTTATCGCTCTTTGTCGTATATTATAATATTATATAAAATGGGATCAAAATAATACTGAGTTTTTTTTAAAAACTCTCTTTCCTAGTTTAGTTGCGGGATTTATTATTATATATTCGTTTTTTTGCATTATTATTTGTGATGATGTAGAGAGGATTGTTAAATGAGTTTGAAATTGTTGTTGTTGCTGTTGTCGTCATCGTCGTTGTTGTCATCTCAATTTCGTCATATGTTTGTCAGTGTCTTAATGAGTTGAGAAATTGGGCTGGTTCAAAGGTCCAAAAGTCTAAGCTCGTTAAGTTTAATACAGGATGATGAGGGATTGCTATGGGATGGATAAATGTAACGGGAGGAGGCTATTGTTAATTATTATTGTAATAATAATAATAATAATGATAATAATAATGTGAGGGAGGAGATCGAGTTGTTATATAGGGAGGAGTAAATAAAGTTGTGGAACGCAACAACAGAATTTATAGTAAAAAAAAATTAATAGTGAAGACGATAAGCCACTTGTGCAGATTTAAATGGGGGAAGCTGAGAATAAAGTCTCGTTTGTTTTGTGCATATAGAAATGATCAATGTTATAAAATACAAGTTTTTTCTGGGATAATATATTTGACATGTTCATTGATTTATTATAATTATTATTATTATTGTTGTGTGTTCGGCGGGGAAAAGGGTAAGAATGTGTCCTTTCTTTCAATATTATTATTATTATTATTATTATTAGCTCAAAAAAGATATGAAGAAAGTTCTATATAAAATATATTATATAAACACACAGACACATTATTATTATTATTATTATACGCCGGAGAGATGACTCCAAATATTAGTTGTGTTGCGTACATATATTATTATATAAAATAATACGATGATATAGATTATACAAAAGTATGGGAGAGATAATGTGAAGAAAAAAAAGCAGTGCTGTGTTGTTCTTTGTAAAATGGAGAGAGATGAGGAGCAGATGAAGAGACAATTTGTTGTTCAGATTTAAAAGAAAAAAAATATAATAGAGAGAGAAATGAGAGACGAACTGCTGTTTCACACGCCTTTGAAAAAAATATTATTATTATTATTATCATCAATATATAGTAATAGATATATAAATATATCATATATATATTACGAGAAAAAAAGATAATATTACTACTATTACATACAGTCTACCTGTTTTTCATTATACTGAATCAAGTAATAATGATAAGTAATAATAATAATTATAATAAAAATATATGAAGAAAAAAGCTAATTAATTGTCAAACCAAACGGAATTCTGGTTAATACAATAAATTATATTTTAAAAACACAAAACCAAACAACCATTCACGTTCACCGTAGATAATCTTGGCTGTCATTTCTGTGTCTTTTCTCATCAATTATATATCGTTGTCACTTTTAGTCGCGGATATTTTTTGTTGGTCCATATATGCAAGCATTGCCATTGTGTGGATGTTGTGAACAAGATGAAGCGCATCCGTTAACATGAAGCACCATGACATGACATGAATCGTTTGTGTGCAAAATAAAAGTGGGAGCATAAGCAAAAGCATATTCTGGAATGAGTAATTGTGGTGAGCATGATGGAAGTTGAACTATTTAGAAGAACAACTCATGTAAGCGCACAAATCCACCGGATCTGCTGGTCTGAATCTCAGGGTCACATTAAAGTCACAACAACATAACTAATGTAGTAATATAATGATGAATCCAAGATAAAGTCTATATAAGAATGGCAGGATATGTAACCAAGCATATTTCTTTTCCTTACTAACAACATACACAGAGTTGGTCACACGCATAATGCTTTTTTTTCCTTCCTCATCCTCCTAGTAGTAAAGTAAAGTTCTCTTGTTGTTGTGCACATGAGACATCCAAAGTCCGTTACACTACCGGAGGATTATTAACAATGTAAATTAAATGAGGCCAGGCGACCGACCAGATCATTCCACATGAATTCACATAAGGAGCAAGAGAGACAGAGAGTTCATATAAGCTTTATTCATGACGTCCTGAACAAATTCCAATTTATAACAACAACAAGTTGAGAAATCTGAAGCCCACCATTGGAAATTGAGAGTCATTCCAAGAGAATAAGAGAGACAGAGAGAGGAAATTATTATTGTAGCACTTTGGTCCACACTCTTGTAGGTCGGATGGATTTAAAAAAAACATACAACATGAACGTCATATCATTCATAATAACAATTCATACAAAGAGTTCCCACTTATGAATATAGTCAATGTTCTACAGCATGAGTAGATTTTAAAATTCTAGTACGAAAATAAGTGCTTATGAGTAGGGCAACATGTAAATGGTACATATAGAATCTTTTGGTGTGTACAGTACTGCAAGTACTATACTGATAGTAAATTACAGTACAAAGTATACATACACCAAGGTACAACTCATTATTATTGATCATCAGTAGCATAGTTACCGTCGTGTGTGGTCTAGTAGTAATAGGAGCAGTGGGGAAGGGGAAAATCTCAGTCTATATTATTATTATTACTCGCTATATAATAATGATGAATGAATGAATGAAAAATATAATAATAGTAGAGGACTTCTACTGTAAAAATCTAACAATGAATCAAATTTTCAGATCAGGTCACACCATACTTGACACTTGATCTCTATAATAAAATAGCGACAAAAACACACACAGACACAACCTGTAGTAATTATAATCTACTCAGCGACTGACTACAAAAAGGCAAAAATCCTATGAGATTCTCACAACACAGAGAGATAGTGACTCAGATTGGGGGAGATCCTACGTGGAGAGTCGACTCTTGATATTATTAATATTATTAAAATTAATTCGTAACTTTCAAAAGGAACCAAATTTGTAACAGCTAATTATCATCAACATCATCATCATCATCGTCTTCATTCTTCAGCAATCAAAAGTCTTGGAGCCCACAAAAATCTACAAATAAGTACACATTACTATCAGTTAGTTATATATTAACATTATTGTACGCCATAAGTAAATATTATGAGATACTCTATATTTTCTCAGACAAAAAGTATAATAATGCACCACATTCCAGTGCATATTTTTGGATAGGACCTAAAACCTGAGCTGTATGGGAACACTTTAAGCTTGTTCTTATTATAGAAAATCATTTAACCCCATCATCTCTAAACACACACGGGTGGAATTGGAGGAAGCTCCTTCCAAAGCAGTTAATTATAATTACCTTAATGTATTACAAATTTAAATAGCCAATTATGGTAATTAGAGCGAGAAGCTACAGAGCTGCCTCTAGAATGAATAATAATAATAACAATAATGAAAATCTCAGCCTAAAAATCCTTTGTCCATATCATCAAGTTATTAATACTTTACACCACCACCATCATCATCATCATCGCCACTAAACCACACACCGGTTGAAGACTCAAGTCTTCCACAGTCATCGGGATTTGTTTACAAAAGAATAAAAACTACAGAGGGGAAGCTTAATGACAATTTATAAGCAGAGATGATGTTGATGATGAAGATTCTAGATTCTTCTTCTTCTTCTTATGGCTTAAAATAACTGCTCGTTCAACATTCTATCGGGATGCGTCGGCAGATATTACTCCAGTTCACAGTTACAGGCTCAAGGGTGGCATTAGTGGCAGTGTAACCGCTCGCAAGTTCCAGAACAGTCTGGCCTAGAACTTTGTTCACCGTGTCAACCACTCCCAAAACCACATCCCCGTTCGGTGTCTTGGGAGATGCAAGTCTAATGTCTTGAATGTTGCGGTCATCGTCGAAATCAAAGTCCAACTCTATCGTCACATTGAATTTACACTCTTTGGACAGAGGAGGGACAGTGGAGTTGGGAGCTGGAAGGATCTTGACATTAGCAGCAGACAACTTGCACAAGATATTTGTAACCACGGCAGGCTCCGTCTTGTTCTTGTCATCCGACTCATCGTCGTCTTCATCCTATGCATCCAAACACGCATTACACACAAACAAAGCCATTTATCAACAAATGTTAGAACCAGTCTTATTTATGCACAGGCTCATATTTAGCTGCAAGTCAGACAATTATGGCAATGGCTACCCTGGCCTACCCACTCCCTCCCTAAGCCACATATTCATTACCACGCATATAATACACCCGCAAAATCCGTGTCTTCAAAAATCTGCATTATACGCATCACATTCTCATCATCACTGTCACTTCCCCTTTGACATCCTGCAGGAAGAGTGACTTGAGATCGTTCAACTTGAACCTACGCTTTCTAAAGGTCATATTCATTGCGTCACCATGAGTGAGTTGCCTATGCCATCAAGTTGAATGAATGAGAGAAAATATTCAAGATGAGGCGACATTACATTCATATATATTTCCTTACGAAATCTTGTTTCTTCTCATCGCTTACAAAAGAAGCCATGAAAAAGTTGGATTAACAAGCCATGCCGGATTTTGGACACGTTCTTTCCTTCACACGAACATTTTGTACACAGCTAATAGACCTACGCCCCTTGCAAATTACCATGGACGGTAAGCAAAATGACATGAAAGTTACAAAGTTCTGTATAGCTACACACACTTGTTGATCACATCGTTTATTCTTACCTGGAGGATGGCAACGCAATCTCCAAGTCTCTCCAGCAGCACAGTATCATTTTCTTTTAAGATCACTTGGTACTTTCCATCACAAACTTGAACTGCATCCTCTTTAATTCCTAAAATAGACTTGTCTACCAAGGCGTCCGCTGCAGTCGGGGTCAATTCTGTAATTAAGACAAATTTTTACTAAACAAACACGAACATACTATCACTGGCCCATACTCTTCACTCTGAATCATTACGGAAGCTCCTCAACGCCCACAATCAAATACCCCATTAAGTCAAAGCCAATCAACAAACTTAATGCTCCTGAAAATCATAGCAGCATTCATTATAAAATGCCCATAAAAATCCTCATTAGAATTCCTACCAATACCACTAAACTTTCCTTCATATCTATAATCCTTGAATATAGAATCATCAATGGACCAAAAAATTCCTAATCAATTTCCTCATTATTTACATAATAATCCCACAATCCCAAATCATATCCCCGGATGATCCTCATCAAATTCTCATTTCAAACCCCATAAAATCCTCAGAAAACTCATCCTTATTAAATCCCCAGAATATTCCTCCCAAATCGCCGCATCCATTACGCCCCAAAACCGCCCGTCATTCCATCATAGCCCGCTTCCTCCACCAAATTGCCCCCCAAAAAACTGGCAAAACTTGGATTTGTTTACACTTTCTCCTTCTTCTGGTCAAGAATAAAAGAAATACCCACCTGTTGATCTGAAATGCGTAATGTATCCAATGACAAGCACAACGGCAGTAAGAACAAGGACACTAACAACGGCCACAATAATGCACTTGTTCCGATTCGCCCGCTCCCTTTCCGACACGTCCCGGACCGGCGGCGAAGTCTCCATGGTCAGTGCTGTGGAATCCAGTTTGTCCAGTTAAATGAATACAATTAAAGTGGAGGTAGGTGACAGAGAGACAGGGAGAGAGAGAGATAACGGATGAGTAGAGGGTGAGAGAGAGATGAGATGTGTCCAAGAGGAAATGAAGATGCTGATTGAAGGCGAGTCAAGTGGCAGGAGGTAAACAGGTGCGTGCGTGGGTGGGTGTGAACTGGAGGACCCGAAGCTGGTGCAAGTGTCCAATCCAATTCAAGCCTCTTGGTCTGTATGCAATAGTGACTGGTGAACTTGTCTACTGACTGGTGCACCAATTCTCCCAACAAACAACAACAGAAGCTTGATAATCTTCTTCTACTGCTTATGCTTGCTGCTATAGTAAGTACACATCACATTGAAATCCTAGTAGTAAGTATACAAACATGAACGCTTGAGGACGTCAAATAATGAGCCGCATAGTTAGCCAGGAGGTATATTATAACTTTACAGAAGGAGAGGAAGAAAAAAAAATGCTGTGAATCATTGTGGGAATGTAGAGCAATCTATCTAAAAGCCCTCTGAAAAATGACTCAGGCTCTCTCAAGTCTCATATCCTCATCCTCACTTCTCTCATTATATAGTGGGGGCAATTGTTGTTGCTCTTGTTGTTGTTGTTGGTTGGAAGGCAACAATGTATTCAAATGGGGATTGTTGGGTTTGGGTTTTAATATATAGTCCTGGGGTAGTATATAGTCTTGGGCCTTCGGTAATGTAGTGTTGGGGCTTGGGGTAGTAATAATGTAGTGTTGGAGCTTGGGGTAATATAATCTTGGGTTAGTACTTACTTACTACAGTGGGGAAAGTATAATGGGTATATACCTCTCCAGAATGATTTTGCCCAAAGGACTTTATATAGCTCAAGGGCTAACAACAACAAGTCATCATCATCATGGATTATTATGTACAGAAGAGGACGTAAGTTCTAAATTGTGTCTGTATGTGTGTGAGGAAAAACTCATTGAATATATTACTACATACACACTCGACTTTTCCACTAATGTTTCTCTAATTATAGGAAATATGCCTCCTGAAAATTTGCCCCAGGCCAGAGTTTTTCTCAACGTTGTCGACTGTCGACTCTCTCATCGTTGTATTTCTTGTTCTGTTCTCTTCCTCTCCGACAAGAACCGTTCTTGTTGAAAATCCCACGAATAAAATCCATTCACAGTCTCTTCTTTTTGTCGGGTTAAGGGACTTGAAACCTTTTTTCTCTAGCTGCATCATTGTAAACATGTAGTGAGGAACTTGGGAGAGTGTTATTCGTTATTGTTGGAGAGAAGGAGGACAAGGAGACTTTTGAAATTAACTTAATGCCATTTTGCCCTCTCAACCACACAGACACTTTGTGGCGTCGGCGTGTAATTTTTTCTCATGACTTTTTCCCCTCTGGACTTTTCTTTCTTGTATGAAAATTGACATGATCATGGATTTACATTACTGATGATGCGGACGTGAGAATTCTAATCACTTTCGTCATCATCATCATCATCACCACTTTCTGTACACAAAGTCATACTAATGAGAAGATGTCGTGTGTGTTGACAGTCACTGTCTGCGGCGTCATATATATTGTGACTGACGCCGACAGTGTAAACAGTTATTGGGCAATTTTTTCACAGAGCATGTAGGTGTATGCTCAGTGCAATTTTAAATGAATTTGGTGGCTTATTAAAGCCTTTGAGTAATTTAAAGTAGTTTCCTCTTGTTTTACGTAATAGACTGAAATGGGAAACTATTTCATGCGATGGGCAAGCCGGGACGGATTTTGGCGCTTAAATTCAAACGTGGCCGGTCGGGTGCATG
>JAQIWI010000508.1:0-29722 GCA_034698825.1 Deuterosminthurus bicinctus | reverse complement strand
CTTAAGGAGTTACGATTAAGCTTAAGGAGTTACGATTAAGCTTAAGGAGTACAGTACAATGAACGAGTCCCTTCACGAATTGGACAACTAAGAAGAGAATTAGTTGTATGAGCAACTTGAACTCGGCTACGAACGAATGATAACTCATAATATTCCCTGGCACAGATCTCAAGATCTTCCACTGATTAACCCGTGAAAATAATTATTATTGACTTCTGTTACATTTATATCGCTCGAGGTCTCTGCCAAAAGTCCGAAAATTTCTCACGTCCAACGCAATTACTTCACACTATTAGCAGCAATTGAACATTTACCCGCACAAGCGGAGTTCCCAAATTTTCCTCTATCTCTTTTTTATGACATTTATTGTACCGACAATTTCCTGATTACTCTTGCTTTACACGGAAAACTAAGCGAATGCGTTCAAGTCGAATATCCTGGACTGTCCTACCATAGCTGTCATTATTATGAGAAAATGTGACACAATGTAAAGCACATGAGAAAGGAGCCGTAAGTGAAGAAACCAGGGGGTGTAGATACAAAAGGAAGGGTGAATTAGAGGAGCTTTTTAATCCCGTCATCCGAAGAAAGTGAGTAAAATCAAGTGAGAGGAGACGAAGAAGAAGAAGAAGAGAGAGGATCTTAGAAAGGGAAGCTAAATAATTTCCCTTTCACTCGCTCACACAGTTTCGCTCTCTGTCTCCATTTACTTCTTGTCATCATCAGCATCTTTACGTCTTTATGTCAGCTGAGAATATATATATTTCCTCTCAGTATATATGAAGATGACTCTAGCTGATTCATTTTCTATGGCAAGATTTGAAGGGATGATTAAAATTTCACATTCTCCAAGTGTAATTATCCCCGTGTGAAATGAATCAATATAAAATTACGTTTTTTTCCATACTTGTAAGTATTCAGTGGTGTAAGAGGCTCATTTCTCGATTTGTTCATTTCAAAAGGAAAATTACGATAGCTCCAGCAAAATACGCATCCGGACACTTGTACGACACGAATCTTTCGACTATAGCATTTGGCTGACAGCAGCAGTCATGAACGCTCATGAATTGAGTTGCTCAGATTACACGGCCTCTTGACAGTGATATCTGTTCATCCACGTTATATGCTGCTACCATGTTCTCCTGCTCTTTGACGTGGTCGCGATATTGACATTCCTTGGCCCATTTTAGCTTAGATTGTTTGTGGTGGTGTGACTATACAGAGGAAAGCGCTGATATGAGCCTACTGACAGGTCTATGTAACTCCTGTCCCGCGATTCATTCAAGCAAGAGAGAGAGTGAGAGCGAGGAAAGACAGGAACACCTGAAAATCAGGCCAGAAGGTCAGGTTGACAGTGAGCACAAAAGCTCAAACTGCGTTGCACAGTTTTGGGGTGGGAAAGGCTTGAAGAATACGTACAGTGAATTTGGTAGCATAGTTCTATAGACTCCTCGTCTATTTTCACCATAAAAGTTGAGTATTTAAGGTGAAAACCCATGAAATAAAAATTAACCGTCGGGAAAGCATCCCGCTGTTACATGAATAAAGTAATTTACACAGGACGCTAGTGGCCTGAAAGAACATCAATGTATGGCCTTCATTTGCATGCAAATCATACCCGCTAATTTGTTCCTGTCCTTTAAAACAGGTCATGTGTCGCCTCTTGGTTAAATAGAGGAGAGAGGGACGATGATGAAATAGGAGTAATAGGCACTCATTCACAACAGTGGAATAATCAGTTGAGATTTATACGAATTCACATTATATTAGTGCCACAAAGAATTGAGTCACGGCTGAATGCACTGTGCACACTCAATTACGTACTCTGCGTACAGCACTCGCTCAAATCTCTCTCCATATTGTTTCCGCGGTGGGATTTTGCAAAGGGAACTGAGAGTGAGATAAAGTGTACCTATGGGCAAGAAGCTTTACCGTGTCAAATATGGGCGCAGGTATGACAGAAAGTTGTCTACTATTACACTTACATTCTCTTTGCTATAATGCTTGTGGGAAATGCTCAAACAAATTAAACGCAGGTAACATTCATAGATGATGATGATGATGGCTAAACTGAAATGGAAAGTTCCTCTGCTGGACAAGTATAAAGGCAAACATGATGAGGGATAAATGGATTTAGTACGATGAGTGCAGCGGAATGTGGAGGGAGACGATGATGATGTTGTTGTGATGATGAGGGAAAATCAGGTTGGCTGCAGCGATCGATCTACTCACTATACATTTTGAAGAATAGACGTAAAGTCCGATAGATTTCCTTCCCATGTTTACATTGTACACGTTCATTGCTGCCTGGAATCAAATCAAATTCTCCTTATCATCCAGCACACACCAAGGTCGCGCTTTTACCTCACAAAACTTTGAATTGATGTGTAAAAATATGTGGACAGGATTCCGCTCTCTACCATAGATATTTATTTATGTGGAGCATAGAGTCATGTAAGATGCTGAGTGAAATTGCTCGCTACTGCTTACACACACCTCAAGGCTTTATAGGTGACTCTGATGTCCCACTGAGGATGTGGCAACATAAATAGCACACATCCAACTTTCCTTTGTACGGCATTGGATTGTGAGCAACTGCCAGACCAGCTGCCGCGACGGTAGCAATGCAATGGAAAAATTTGTGAATTCGCCAGGGGAGAGAGAGAGAGCGAAGGAACTCAAATAGATTGAGATTGCGAGTCGTTTTTAGGACGCTATTTTTACTCAACAGTCTGCCTGTCTGTCTCAACCGTCACCCCCTTACCGTTCGCTCCTTGAAAGATATATAAGAAGAATTTGATTTGAGCTTTGAATTGTGGTTATAATTGAAATTTCTAAAAAGAAAATGGTCGCTGCACCACTTGCCAAAACCTTATTCACCAACCAAGGCAAAAACGTTTGATACCTTTGTTGCACCTGGTCAAATGTTCTAGCAAGAAAATTCGGATGATAAAAACGCGGTTTTTATGAGCGATTATGAACACTGAGTCTACTTACACGTACCCAACTAACGCAATAGAAAGTGAAGATAATTGATTGGAAGAGGAGCACGAGGCTTATTTGACTTGATGTAAGGGAATGAATGATACGGTGTAATCTCCTCAAGGACATGGAGAAGGAAGAGAGAAAGGGAAGAAGGAAGCGGACGGTTGGAATATTGAAATCGATCAAATTCGGCTCCATTTTGTAATGCATGGGACAGATGTGTGGTAGCACTCTTCTAATGCCTACACAGGGATTCAACAAGCAGTAATGGAATGAAGTACAAACCATACTTTTCCTCACAACTTTCATGTTTGTAAGCCCCATGAAGACGAGGAAGAGGGGTATAGAGATTGGAAGTAGAAAGAGAAGAAGGTAGAGCACATCATCATCATCATCATCATCATCATAAGCTTTTCACCACAAGGGTTGCTAGGGAAACCGTTGTATCTTCTCTATGCCCTGCAAGCCGTTCATATAATGGGTATCAGAGTCAGCGTTCTACTACTACTCTTGCTCTACCTTTAATATAATCTACACTTCATTACCCTTGGGAATTGTCCATGTGAACCTAGTTGATTCCATTCTCCACTTTTTTTTTGCTGACTTGAACATCTGAAAAAGGATTTCCACCATCGCTGTTTACTTCGATTCGAGCTGATTTGAAAAAAATGAAATCTCATGACTAGTGTGAGCTCAACTGCATCCGGCAATGCTATGGAGTAGCATTAAATTTAAAGGATTCTTCTCCTGTCCTCAATACATATGAGGAAATTTGATTGCAATGATGAGTAATGGAAAAAAGAGAGACCCAATTTGATAAAATTACCACCCTCTACTACGTCTTCTTAGACCAGTGTTACATACTGTTGGCTTAAATGATCCAATCTGGTGATGAGCAAGATTGTAGTGAAGAAATTGTTTTTATTCTTATATATCATTGAATTAATTAGTATTGATCCAAGCGACTGCATGGAAAGGTTCCGGGGAAGTACAGTCACGATTTTATTTCTTCTTTCTGTAAATTAAACTGTGAGAGGCGAGGGTTTGAGGGTTTGATGTTAGTCTGCATGATGATAAACTTTGTGTTTATTGGGGGAAATAAGCGTTGCTGTATAAGTGTGGATGAGAGAAGTTTTGACAACTGGATGAGCTCTGACTCTGTCTCTCTTACTTTCAAATTGAACAATTGGAAGCTTATAAAGTTGGCCACTTTTGATAGCTCGTCATGTACGCGCCATTTTATTTCATTATAATCGACTCGGTATCTTCGTATGAGGATTGGAATTCATGGGAATGGCAAAAGCATCATTCTGTCGGCAGTTAATAATGCACTAAACATCTAAATTGAGTTCTGGAGAAAAGTTGGCCACCGTTAATGCTCTACTGATCCGAAAATTTTCTCTCATGTAACTCGCACTCACTTTAGGGCTGGTTCGTAGGGGCTTTTTGTGATAAGCCAAAGCCCTCCCTGGCTTTCTCGCTGTCCTTATATTCTCTATATACTCGCAAGCAAGCAATATTGCTACTGCTCCTCATGCTATAGTCAGCAGGAAAAGTTTAATTTTTCACAAAAAGCACTACATGTGTCAACTTAAATGATGATCCATTTAAGGCTTGCCTGCGCTCAGGCTCTCACAACCCCTCCCCTTGTTTTCAGTGTAAATTCACCAACATGCTTCCATCCAAAGGCTCAACTTGAGCTATACCACCACAAACGCACACACGACTGTGCGTAACAACATTGATGACAATATCCTGCTGATGCTGCTCACTACAGTTTATATGAGTTTAGACAGCTAATGTATCTAACTTGCGTACACAAACCCTTCTTTTCTTCTCATTATTCCCTTATAGTGCATAATAGTACTCATCTTGCAAACTTTTCGTGATGGTAGTTTACTCTCGCATCATCAGCAGCAACACCATTAGCTGTTCAATTTCCAGTTGGCACATGGTAGGTTAAATCCTTCGATTAAGGTGCCTTATGATTCCAAGCATAATACCAAAGTGCTTACGTTTCCTACCGGATCATCCTCACAGTCAACCAGCTCAGGGGATAGTGCGGGTAAATGACACAGACTAACTGGAAGAGGAACTTGTGGTGGGAGGCGTGCGGGTGATGAAACGTGCTTTTAGCTCAGTTGACTCATCAAAACAATTAGTGACAATATATAATGTATTATATAAAACAACATACGTCTAACATCGGTGTTTTTGACATCGTTTTTAATCATAATACTGTCCCCGTCTGGGAATCGCTCTACAGAATAGTGATGTACAACAGGAGACAAGTCAGGGAGCTGACAAGTGTAATAAGTAAACAAGAAGGTGCCTGAACAACTGACTTATTACAATTATCAGTATCACAGAAACATACTTTAGATTGGTCCCTAGAATCGTCGCTGTCCTCATCAGCGAAATATGGGGGGACATATAGTAAGCCACAGCCAGGCTTGTGAACGTACATGCCGTCCATCATGTCCCGTGGGCTGCATCCTCGAGTGACAGCGACCACCTCTTGATTCCTGTAGGTGATGTATTTTGCGCAGAGATAATTTGGGGCGCATGTCAACGTATACTGCTCTTGGAAGGGCTCCTTTTCCCAGCATGGATCCCGCATCATACTCCCATTGTTCGAGGACTCTGTCTGAGTTCCGCATACGTAGCATATCAATGCAGCAACTGCAAATGCAATAATGAAATCACAATTGCATGCAAATAAAATTTAGATATTCGCTCAATAGTATAATTAAATGTAAGTATAGTCGTCCTACCTTCGGCGGCAAGTACAATGACAACAAATAATACGATGATAATATTACTTTTCCACACGGTCATTGGCTTGGTGTCCTCTGCATTGAACACTGTAGTTTTCTATTCTGCTTTGCAAACTCTCAGAGCTCTCTCACTTGTAGCTTGATTTGACACTGAGAGGATATGAAACTTTGGCAGAGGAATTATGCCAACTGGAACCTGAGCCACCGTCGCTGGGAATGTGTACTAATAAAAGTCTAAGTAAGCCTTGTAGCACACTATACAAAACGGAACACTAAACCACTACTCCACCACGCAAACCCTGAACCACCACACACAGCACAATGTTTACGTAATCCCTAGAAACATCTTAGATTACACTTTGCGTAGCCGCAATAATGCGATATTATGTTCACAATAATAATTGTGTAAAATTTACACTAGCAGCGCCCATAATTCTGGAGGGAATCTGTTGTTTTGTGGGTATAATGTGGTAAACTTATCCACACATGTGCCAAAAGGGTCAGATGTGCAATATTTTAATGCAAAGATACAGTTGCCATCATTATAAATAACTAACTAGCGGGACTTAATTACTTAGTCTAAGTAATGATGAGACGGCTCGCAATCAATGCCCCTCAGACCAATGTGGTTATAGCGATAGGTTTGGATTTTGATGCATCCTTGTGTGACGGAGTAAGGTCTATCAGCAGTTTTAATGTTTCATGTATACATATAAAATAATAATAATTGTAATGAGCAGTATAGTATAGCGTTGCCCATGTCATACATTCTTGCTTATGTGTGAGCAGGCGTGAAGGAGGAAATGACTTGATAAAGCAACTATTAGCATTAGCAAAGGGATCTGTACTGGTTTGTTCATCTCAACTTCAGGATTCTTCCTCTCACGCAGATCCACATATCAGACACATTGAACATTCCAGTGGAAGCCTCCGCTGCTCCTGCCTCCGTCCTTTCTATGCTTCATCTCAATTAGTTTTACACACACTACGTCCTTACAACGCGTAGTGCTTATTGTGCTCTACTCCCGTCGCTCCTGCTCATTTAAGTATCCCGAAAGAATTTCCGTTTGTGATGCGCAGATTTTTCATCCGCCTCATCATCACCACAGAGCACACCTTCCACGCACGGACGCACCTCCAACATGCTTCATAATAACAATACTGAGTCATCACATGGCTTCTGTTGTTATTATTTGGGAATTTATTTGCAGAAGCTTGATAGCTGTAGGTATACAAGTGGCAATATATGTCGGTGGGCGGAAATTCTCTGTTCATTTTGCATGTGGTGGAAACCCCTTGCAATTTCCTTTGCGTATATCGAATATGGTTATACTTTGAACGAGAGTAACTACTTTCATTGGGGCGGACATCCCGAAGGAGTTGAGGCCCGAAAGAGAGACAGGAAGCGGGAGGTTAGAGAGTAACGCAAGGTTGGGAATAATGGAGCCAACTGTGTCGCGGGTAAATCAGTGGAGAAATTAGTGTGAAAAAAATCTTGCGCCTTCGTCCACCTCCTCCTCCTCCTCCTTCTTTTCGTCGTGTGAGCCAGTCATAGTTTGACACAATAAGCTTTGTAAAGACTCACACAGCTCTTCCGCATCCCTTTTGTTGTGAAAAACCATTGGGGCAAGATTTATTGCCATTAAAATAGTATCATTCCGAGCCATCTCTGGCCGGAAATTCAGGCTCCGCTCATGTGTGTGTAGGAGTCTATTCATCCTCCTTCGATCATGCGGGAAAAGTAAGGATTATGTGTGTGTAAATCCAACCGTATTCACATTCATGCACACAAGAATGCTAAGCTAGAGGAGCGGCCAACAGCAAAAAGTTGCGGCCACTGCGGGAGGGCAAAAGCTTTTATTCAGAATGAAAACCAACTTGTGATATCTTCTAGAAAACCAAACAAAGTTCTGTCTCGATATTATGAAATGTATGCGATGACTGTGTTATGTTAAAATTATTTTACTTGATTATTTTCAGTACCAAACAGTCCTCATAGTTCCCGCGGACTTGAGTGAGAACAAAAGTAAGTTATTGGATGGATGCAGTTGAATTGCGAAGAAGATTGCTAACATATGCTTATTTTCACCTTAGCTGTGCCACTTCATGAATGGAGGATGAAGTCCAAATTCGAGGAAGGAACCAACATTATGGGTCTCGTCGTGTTCTCAACCATTCTGGGTGTCTGCTTGGGAAAGATGGGCCACTCCGGGAAACCGCTTCTGGAATTCTTTAGGAGTCTTTCTGAAGCAATGATGATAATTACCAACTGGGTTGTATGGTACGGTAATTATTAATCTTGTCAGCACAACTGCCTCTACCTTACTGTCTCTATCTGTAGTTCCCATGTCTTTCTTATCAGACTTAATTGCAGAGTTTAAATGATCACAATAATCATCCTATTGTAAAATCACACAAGGATGAGTCACTGTGCATACAGACAGTGGAGGACGCTTTAAAATTAAGCGTTGACACAAAGCAATGATGAATGGATAAAGGAAGTGATGTTGGACATTCAAGAGTGTAGTGTGTAGCATTTGTAATATACGCCGAATGAATGCATAAGGATACTCGTATGGTATTTCTAGTGTGTTCCTTTTTCTACTGTTTCTCAAATGTACAGCCACCTGTTTTAACAAGCCTGCTCTCCTGGCTGCTGCTGTTGTTGACGGAATGTATGCTTTCACTAGGTTCTCGCCTGTCGGAGTTTGCTTCCTGGTTGCCGCTCAGCTCCTAGAGTCAGATGATATTGAACAGATCCTAAACAAATTAGGCTGGTACTTTATCACCGTTCTTCTGGGTCTCTTTATTCATGGCTTCATCCTACTGCCATTTATATACGGTGTCGTCACGCGGACCTTACCATTCCGCTTCATTATGAACATGACACAGGCATTATTCACGGCTTTCGGAACGGCTTCCAGGTAAGACAGTCAAAAGACCTTTCTAGTTACTCATTTAATATATTCCGACGTGCAATCTTGTTAGCATGCACCAAGCGGCTCATTTTAACTGCTCTTTTCTTTGTATTGAATTTATACTTAATCATCTTTGTAATCACAATAGTGTTGTATGTCATTTTATTATATATAATGATGAAGAATTTCAGGGGATGGCTCCATGCAGACTTGTCTGAGAAGAGTGCTCTTTAATTTTCTCGTCTGAATTCTCAATTTTCAGCTCTGCCACGCTCCCCGTCACTATTGATTGCCTTGAATCCAAGAACGGTGTTGATCCCCGAGTGTCTCGCTTTGTCCTTCCCATTGGTGCTACAATAAACATGGATGGTACAGCTCTGTACGAAGCAGTGGCAGCAATTTTCATTGCCCAAATTCAAGGTGTTCCTCTTAGTCTTGGCAACATTGTGGCCATTAGGTAGGCAAATTCAATAAACTTGCTTCCGCCTTGTTTCCTCTCAAGTATCTCACATGATTGCGTTATGTCTTGTTTGGCTTACTAGCATAACTGCTACCGCCGCAAGTATAGGAGCTGCTGGAATTCCACAGGCTGGTTTAGTTACAATGGTTATGGTTCTCAACACTGTTGGACTCTCTGCCGAGTATGTCTCGTACATTATTCCCGTGGATTGGCTGCTGTAAGTGAATCCCAGCTTGGTTATTGTAATAATGAATATAGGTCTGGATAGTGATACTTTACCACTCGTTTGTTTTATGAATGCAGGGATCGATTCAGAACAACCATTAATGTCTTGGGAGGTAAGTTTTTACTATTTACTACGAGTAATTTAATGCATAGTACAGTAGCTTTAGTAAGGACTTGATTTGTGGGCAACTGTCCCGACGTTTGTCCTTGGATGTAAAGTGTACATTTCAACAACTTCTCACAGATTCTCTTGGTGCTGGGCTCGTGGACTACATCAGCAAAGCGGAGTTGAAGAGCATGCCAATAAGTGGGGGTGTAGAGCTGGAGAAAGTAGGAGATGACAAACGAAGCTCTCGTGACAAAGCGGGGACGTCATTTGATCCAGACTTGGAATGGCACACAACACCCATGTGATTCTTTACGCGATTTTTGATGAGCTAGCTTATTTTTTAATTTTTAGTCTCATAAGAATTATGTAACAGAAGCATTGTGGAATAATGATGATGATAATAAGTATTTAACAACTAGACTCATAATCCTTATACTCTCTGTATAATACTAGAAAACAAACCCCTTTTCCATACACACTCGCTTTAAATTTTATCTCTCCATTCTTCTCATAATAATCATTTAAGTAATCATGTACATAATCATGAAGATAATAAGCTGCTACATGGTTTATGAAGCAACCTCGTGCAACAAATACAATGCCATCCCAATACATAGAAAAATAGATCAATAAAAAAAATAGTTGAGTGACACAGTAGAAATGGTAAGTGCATTAGATGTGCATGCCTACTATACAAACGTACAATACAAACTACCCTTCTGACGGAGAAACAAGCTATCTTGTGCATTACATCACTTACATTTCTAGTTCGAACTAGAAAACAAGAATTCTTGTGGTAGGGAAAGTGTAGGAAGCAGAGTAAGCCTATACCTTTCTCAAATTATCAGCTTCATCATAATGTATTTGGTCCTCTACTTTCACCAAACTTTGGTTTGGAGGGTTTCAGTTGACTCGGTGTGGCCATGAAGGAAATCTTGCTGAGCTGTGCAATACAGACAAAACGTACTCAAATTGGGCATTAAATGTATTATCATCAGACAGTATTTTTACTGTTGTTTCATTATTCATAGCATTATTGTGTACATGAACAACCGTTTTTTGTGCATTTCCGATTTAATTACTTACTAACGTGTGAACCGTTATACACTCAGGTTATGGGTTGTAATATGGAACGGTAAGCAACATGATCTTTACCCTCTGGCTGAATCCCAGCCAAATTATTGTTGTAATAATTATTACTGTCTATCTTGTTAGGTGAACTGTGTTATAATACACGTCGTAGTATTAAATATTGTGCTAATATGTGTGACCTCATATGACGATTGTTTGTCGAATGATCTGTTTGTTTTGTATTAGAAAATATTGTTAGAAACTTACAGGTTTGAATTGCTATTTTCATGAGTTGAAGTATTGAGTTTTCTGCAATGGTAAGTGAAAGATTTGCATGTGACATGGAGTGTAATAAGCGACGGTCGACATGAGCTTTAAGTATATATATTTAGTGTGAGGAAAATAACTCTTCTCGAACATGTTTTGCTTCCATCCATAAAGTTAATTGTGGAGGTCCTCATTGTGAGTACGTCATGATTAATAATAATAAGAATATAAGCCCTCAGTGAACGTTCAAAACTGCCTACTGTGAGTATAATCTCGGCGCGGAGGACATATAGGAATAATATTCTCTATTGATTAGGAATCTTACTTGTTGTTACTCCATGTCCCTTATGGGATTTTATGGGAGTATGATGGTAATGTACCATAACCCAACGTGGTGTTTTTGCTGTGCGCTACCCTCCGATGACTTGGTGTCACGAGGTACAGCCATAATCGTATCTTTCAGCGTATCTACTGTAATTAACTACTATATATAACGCGTCCTAAGAAATATATCCTTCGATTGTTTCAGTCACGTTGACATATGTACGTGCGTTACGTAGATGGAGTGAACTACAAAGGGCTAATATTGACAAATGTAATTATTATTAGTAAATATAAATCAGTATTGATGGAACAATGATGTACACGGATGACAATACAATTGAATCTTAAATCAAATGGCTATATTAGTAACATAGTTGGTTTTTAATATACATATACTAATTGACAAAGATGATGATATATCATGTCTTATTGATGAAGGTGATGGTAAGTATGAAGAAACAGAAGAAGATAATAACTAATATCAGGATGGAACCTACACATATAAATAAACATATTGTAATCAAAGTTAAATATATGTACATATATATATATATATTATATCAAGATCCAAGGATATATTATTATTGTTGTTGAATTTGGTCGTACAATGAAATATATTAGTAGAGAACGGATTTGATAATATTGCAACGTACTGCAATTATTACAATCATTAATTATTAAGTGTAATATCGTCGTCATCTCAAGTGTTCTTTTTTCCAATGGATAGTGGAAGAAAGGGAGAGTAGATATTTAATCATTATTAGTTGACTTTACTAACATTACTGTCGTGTGTGACAATACATGGAGAGTGTACGGCTCCCTCTCAAGTTGCAATCAAAGGACTTTAACAGGGGAATAAACAACTTTTATCTCGTCTCTCATGCTATATAGTGTAGAAAAGTAGGTAAGTTTGGCAGAAAAGGGACAACTATTACAATTGATGATAGTATGGGAATCTCTCATTCAATCATATTAATAATAATAATAATCTCATCGTGTTGTACATGCTGAATGCATTTGACGTACATGTGTATGGACAAATATATAAAACAAATACATAGTAAACGTTGTAACCTTACCGGAGTGTAGGCATTAAAATGTAAAGTGTTAATTTTAGAAAATCACAGCTATATACATATGCACAAAATAACTTGTGTTTTACCTCATGTTCGAGTGGGTCAATAAAACGAACACTCGCCAGTGTGAATAAGGACATTTTCCAAATCATGGTTCGTTTCATTTCCTGACTTTCACATTACTATAGAGACAAGACCAGGGATTTTCCAGAGCATTTCTTCATGCATGATTTCAGTTCTTCAGCTTCGCTAAGAGGCAGGTGCTGAGCTGAATAACTACAAAAACTGAGATGCCTACCAAAACTGAAGTTTTGTACTGACTGCATATCATGTCATGCTAATGAAGACATGCCCCGAACACATTTGGAGCCACGGTGTTCATGAGTCCTGGCATCTTTTCAGGCGTCCTCCTTATATTACCAAAACTACGGCATACCGCGGATTCCCTCAACTATAGCATTTTCTATTCTGAGACAACGATTGCATACTTTCAAACGCTCCTTTGATAACTGCTGCTATCAGGAAGACGGAGGTCAATTGACAGTTTAGATGAAGATGGTAGGTAGTGCATGAAATATATATTCAAATTTTCTTCACAAAGGTGTAAGTTTTCCAGTGTATTACTTGTAGATATTGTCTCGGTGAAGAATTCCAGAAATTTCTACCTGATATTATGAGGAATTCGAAGGTAATGAAGACATAGAGAAGTTGTAAGTTGAGATGAATATGATATTACTCACGCCAGTCTCTAACTTCAGCCTTACTAGTGCAGTGCGATCGCATTGAGTTCTCTCCAATTTCGAAAGATAAGACGGAGCTTGTTTAGAAATATCAACGCAGTTGAAGTTCAGTTAAGCTAAAGCAACCGTGCAAGCCTTGTGTAAACCGCATGTTTCATATAGATCATGGACCTAACAACGAATATTTTGAGAGCAATGAGCGAAGTAAGCTTCTTCCAGCATGAATGTAAGCGTGAACACGTCTATGATGGTCTGTTTCAAAATGAAGTTCGCCGTATGAATGAAACGGGATCACGCTTGTTCCATTGTGCAAAAAGTTTGGAAGAGGAAGTTCGTTTGGGGCCTGTTTCTCCTTACAGAGTGGCTGACTTTCACCGGGAAGTTAAACTTATCGAAGACAACATAAGGTTTTTGAGGTCGCTACTGGAAATTAATCGACAACGTACTGAGAGCCTTAATTCATTTTCATCTTAAGCTTATTGAATGGAAATTTAAGTGATTTTTTTTTTTACTTCAGATCAAGCTAGAGCAGATGAGACGAACACAGCTTTCCTCTATTCTTCATCCGAATGTCAGAGCGTTTCTGGCGACAGCAGTTGTAGCTCGTCGACGTGGAGTCAGCCAAACACACCACGCCATCTGGACACTTCAAGTGAGAATCAAGTAAAATCTGTCAGGTTTGCCCCGGAAGTTGAGCACATTCACTACTATCCCTCTCCGTGCAAATCTCGAGCTGGGTCACTGAACATTAGCCCCTATAGTAACTACGATGAGTGAAAAGCCGTGGAATGTGCTTTATGAAAATGAAATTAGACCGATATTGATGAGAAGTAGAGACTTTGTGGATGGAAGTCAAGAGCTGCCTTTTACTTTGTACTTTTGTTGAAGAATTTCAAATAATTGTTGTGAAATTTAGTATTGTTGCAGAAAGTAAAGTATCGCTGTGCGTGAGCTCAGTGATTTTTGTTACTTCTCTACTCGCTAAAACTGCTATTATTGTAGAAGAAAACCTTTGGTAACGGAAATGTCATGTCTGATCAATGATCACTAAACACGATCGTAAATTAAAAGGACTGGGTGAGATTTATCGTTGGACGTGTCTGCGACCAGATCCAGATTCTTGCAAATGAGGCTTGGAAGGAGGATTTAAGGGTCACATTTGGAGTCAAGTCATGGGAATACCTGGGGACTTTGCCGTAAAATTAAAATGCAGTCTGTAACTGGTTTTCGTTGTAGAGAATGCAGCCCTACAAAGCGTACACGAAAAACCAAATTTTTGTGCCAAAATTGGTGATTAACCAGTTGCTTGACTTCTTGCACTAACAGAAGTGGAAGGACACCATATTTCGGAGGGTCATATAGCACCTCCAGTAAAGTACCCTGAGAAATAAGTGAGGGTATAATGCCAGTTTGTGCGTTCTCCCAATTCTTAACCGTTACTGGTTAGTCGGTTGAATCGGCTTTCAAGCATCTTTGGACCATCACCTATAGACAAATGCACTAGTGGTTGGAGATAAAATCTTGAATCAAACGGAATCTTACGAGCAAAAGCCGAGCAAAAATTAAAAGGGACATAATTCATCACTGAGGCTGGGAACTGAGACTTGTCAACTTGGACTTTAATTAGTGAACTTAACCAGTGGCATGAAATTTCTTTTACTCATTAGACCAGAGGTTAAATTCTTGAGCTGTAAAACTGTGCAGTCTTTTTTCATGGCAGTTACGCAAAGGATGTTCGTAGGTCGTTGGTAACGACGTTGAAAATCAATCGTCAACAAGAGCATGTTCATAACGAAAATTATGAGTCTCCAGTCTCCATTTTCTTCAACTTCAACCTTATCTCTTATCTGCAATTCCACTCCCCAGCAACGTTCATTCATTTGCCTCGATGACAGCCGGAGGCTCTAGTGCTTTCAAATGACAAGGAGGTGGAAATTTTAAGTTAGATCTCAAGCAAGGATTAGATAAAAAATGCGACTAAAGAGATATTTACGCATGAACTTAACTTTGCTCGAATGTGTCATTCCAAATGAGCATGTAAATCATGTTGAATAAAATTACGTGTGAAAATAGTGACGTCGTCTGTCTTTGTCTTGTCATGACGGGTTACAAAGTATTATCGAAAAATCTTAATGAAGACCGAGGCCTATAGGTCTTGATGCAGGCTGACATACATAATCGCATCTTTTTCACTGTCGAAAACGTGTAAATAAATTACATACATGATGGCACTTGAGTCTTTGAGGTTTGAAGCCTCACTTCTTTTTCCGTTTAAAAATTAAAATCCTTATTACTTTGCTAAATCAATCCTATGGACGTCCAGCCCTCAGTCGTAGAGTATCGATGGGAGGTTGTTGATCTTCCAGTTATTCGTGAATCATATCATAACGTTTCCTTGCAAAACGTCTGCATTTTTTGCTGTAGACATCGAGTTCAAGAGGGGCCAACAATGTCAGTGATGTTTGATTCGCACCGCGGATCAGAATAGGCTTTTATGCTTTGTTCAGTTGTCACAAAAAAAAGGACGAGTTCTCACATAGCCAGCCCTACGATTTTCAATAGAACAGTCCTATTCAGATAACAGAAGACCAAGCACCGAGAAAAATAAATATATTCCACCCCGCATATTTCTGCACATATGCATGAAAGCAAAGACTGCTATAATAACATTTAAGAGCTTGCGAATATAGAAACTGTATTATTGAAGATGGAAACTCCACCGGGATGACGCATAAAGTTTGAGAGGGTAATGTCACCTTTTTCTTTGCAAGTAACGTGGAAGGCAAGGAGCAAGTCTCACACAATCATTTTCAAAGGGTGGGCTGGCGTCAGACAACGTGGGTGTCTGTCCATGTAGCATGAGAAAGATGCAGAAAAAAACTTTGATGTCTGATGGGTTGGGTGCACGCTGAGCCTCCATTGAGGTTGTGGTGTAATAATCATAATATATATGTGAAGTGTTCACCAGGCCTCTCGAAAACGGGGCTGTCTGTCTTCCTTTCAACACGTCTGACTAATAATTTCCTAAAAGTTTGGTCGATACGACCGTGCCGAAGAAAAATGCCGTGTGCCACAATGAAGTTAAGGAAAGCGAGGGATGGTTAATGACGACCAAGAACGAACTTTCTAATAATTTAATTCTATTATCGAAGACCATATGACATTTTTAGCTTCTCCCTTGGTTGGTTACGTTAAGTTGAGATAGCGAGTAAAGATGGGGGTGTGACCATGTATGCAATTAGGTGTATGAGCGAACGTTGAGACAATGGACAATGAAACTCACACTTTTTAAACTAGTTATGTATTTATGTGCTTCGTATAATTAGTACGTTACAGTTATGTCATCTATCAAATTCAAGTTTCCCTCATGTTTTCACTACAATTTCATGGGACACGTTAAGCAAAGCTATTACGATAATTATAAAAATTTCACGTCTATGATACTAATTATAGTGAGGAAAAGCAGCAGGGGATATTTTTACACTTTTCATTCATTCTTGGACCATTCAGTGAGCAGGAAATAAAAACGCTTTTTGATAGAAAGGGATGATGACAATGCAAGGAGATTACTTCCGGCTGTAAATCTCAAAATTGAGCCGACTTGCGACAATTTTCATTGAGTGGTCAGCAGGACAATGTACATCAAGATCTACATCATTGGATAGTGCAAGCAAGAATGCGCGAGCTCTTTTGCGTGCAAATCATTAAATTGCGTAAATACTTTTTTCAAGCGGTCATACTTTCTTAGATTTATTCCAAATGCTATGCATCCTCAGGTTATCCCTTCTGTCGACAGAGTACGTGGCAATTAGTTTAAGGAGGCCACTGGAATACTTTAAAACGGTTGGCACCCATTCACACAATTATATTAAATGCAGTGGAATCAGGATTAAAAGTGTAGGCGCGATTAGGTGGATGCACATCACATAACGGTAACATCACTGCTGGCCTCCTGCTTCAGATTCACCCAAGCTGACTGCCCTTCAAATCCTTGTGGTTCAGCATGAAGATCAATGGAGCAGTACTCCGAACTTTCTCAATTTGAATCATAATTAAAGTCACTATTTTAAACGTTGCAGTTCTTGCTGTCATGCTAAAAGGCAGAAAGGGCGTGGCCGTGTCAAACAGCAACTTCAGTGATTGTCGCATTCACATTCTAGCCAGATTCTGCTTCTTCGCCATGATACGGTACGATATCATATGGAACCATCTGATGACATAACTACAGAAGTACGATTAAATATGGTGCATAATTAAAATGTTTGAAATAATGTCAAGATTCATCGGGACAGTTCATTACAGGAAGGGAAGCATTCAACTTGTACTTGTCTGGTCAGTGCAACGGCGATAAGACATGGGTAACTGAGCCGTGAGAATCATGACGGACATCCTATATACACGCGGTGCTCCTCAATTCTTTGTATCAAATTTTCTCGGTCACGATGAAATTACATAATTAATTTCCTGTTTTATTGTCTTTCACAAAGCAATTAAAGTGTATGTTGTGACGTGCGTATGCGTATGTAACTAGTAAACGGGTTGTGTGTGGAATAAGGTATGGAGGCCTCCGTGGTGGAAGTGCAGGGTTACGAGGGCGCATGTGGATCTCCCTAGACAGCAGATGATAAGGTGCACATTCACAGTAGTCGAAAGGGTGTGAATTTTCCATAATTGCATGCAACAATTAGCTTCCAAGTGTATAAAGCTACATAATCGTGTGGTTGAAACTGTAGCCTTCACTAAGTGCGATAGCTACTTGATGACGAGCTCACTAACAAAGCTACTTGCAAGGACCAGTCCTGCACGGACTGGGCCCGTGTAATCGCATTTACAATTTTCACACTTACGTCTTAACGGGGATTAATGCTATCCCACTATTGTTGGATTCTTGGTTCATTGTAGAGTGAGTGCTGTGGAGTTAAAGATGGATGCTTGAAAAAAAAACTTCCGTAAAGGTCACCGACGTCACGTGCAAAGATGCAATAAGCAAGCAAATTTTATGCATTATTACTACAGGAGCATGATTTTGCAAGTTGTTCGTACAAAGACTTTTGTTGGAGCACACACAGCTGAACAAGAAGCAAATCTTTGTTGTTGTTTCTTATTGTGCTGTAGACCTTAACTGCATGTACCTGAGGTATAATATGACATCACAACATTACTGGCTTGAAGTGAAGAGAGAGAGAGAGCATTCTCCTTGCAAATTTGAACCAATCTGGATATGATGATCAGATATACTCTCGAGCTGCTGGGTCGTTATGGACGTACGACACTCTAAATGTGAAGTCGCCGGCCGCCGTTGGGAGATGATGATGTAATACTTAAGGCAGTATGCTCAAGTGTACGAGTGACTGAAGGTGTTGCCTTTCATTACAGCATGTTTGCAAAGTGTGTGTGTATGCTCCGTATTTTCGTATGTGCATCGCCTTGAATCGTGCCTGAATGCCTCAAGCTGTCTACTCCATCGTGACTGTACACTATAATGCGGAAGATTTGAGAGACGAGCACGTAAGGGAGCACTCCACATATGTATCAAGCTCGAGGTCAGATTCTCATCAAGAGTATACATGCGGATTTGCTTCTATCTGCTTGCCTTATGATCACAATAATGCAAAAGTTGGCTGTACCTGAACGATCGCACAAAGTGAAATAAACTTATGTCAAAGTGGAGGTGGAAAAATGCCTGAACCAGTCCTAACTACCGAGTGTACTCTCCTTCACTTGCATTTACATACCCTTTCCACTAGAATCGTAATAGAGACTAGAGACTACTAATCAACTAGATCTTTGTTTTTCTACTGCAAATCCATCACTTGCTAAATAATAATCACTTTGCTAATAATTGCATGACTCATAAAGCATTGAACGAACATATCCTATTTACTGTACATGTCATATATACTCCCAATTCTTCGGATGATTTCAGCCCCAATCTGTCAACGTAGTTATGGGAATGGAGCTCATGCACAAAAGAGTAGTCCAGTCGTCTCTAATCTCTCTTGCACGGATCGACGTGATTAGCTTTTGTCAATCAGCTTGCTCATCTGTGACAATTTGCTCATAGGCCTATCTGTCCCTCGCCTTTATGCCCTCCCCGTCATCATTTCAAAAACCACTTGTTGGCTCTGCTGCTGACTACATGGAGCAATCCAAGCTGAGGGAACATAAGTAGTGTATACTCGGACGGTGCAAATGTGAAATTGATGGAGAATTTGGCAAATGACTCTTATTTAAGCACAAAAAATCACACATAGGAGTAGCCAGTGAGGTATACGGGACTGTATACCCACTGCGTATACACAGCAAGGGGAAAGGTACTGTAGGAGCAGGAGAAAAATGCAATTGCGTGTGTGTTGTTGGCTTCACAGACATTGTCTTGCAATGCTGCCATAGCCAAAAAGGTAGTTCTGGTGATATGTAGACACGCACACGAGGAGTTCACTACCATCACAGTCACCATAATATAACCAGTGCTGTTGCAGCTGTAACCAACTACGGATCTTTCGAGCAGCAATCCCCTCCCGCATTCATCAATGGGCTGCTTTGGCTATCTCATGTTAAGTGTATTGGGAACACAGAAATAGGGACGGGATCGTATGAAGCCCACGATGAGATTTGACTGTGTGTGTGTACCTTGTGCCTATAATCATCATTTCCTAATAGTATCAAACATAAAGTGTGCGTGTGACTGTCTACGGTGCTTTAACACCAGACACAGCCAGTGATTTCCAATGGCCTTCCATGGAGTTCATTGTCCAGACCAGTAAAATGTCCTGTCCACTGGTAACTTGTGATTGTGGTTGTGTCGTCTGTAATACATGGAATGAAAACAGTGTGGTTTCACCAGTTCTTCACACATATCTGATCACGCTTAGTAGGACTTGATCCCGTCTTTTCAAATTCATCAAACTTCATATCTGCTCAGTCTGTTTTATTGTAATGGAGCTAACGTTATTGTTGTTAAAGTGAGCGAGAGTGGCTGGAGGCTTGAGGATCCAACCAGGAGCAATAAGTTCGTGTGAGCTAATTATTATTTGTTTGTCTTTGTTTCTCTAAAATGTCTTGGCTGTCTTATGTCAACTTAATAGTGACGATTCAAAGTAGGGTGCTGAGCCAAATTTACTGGGCTACTTTGAATTAATCCTGGTCATATCCCTGCTCTCAGTAGCCCAAGCGTCGTGTGCAAATTTTCGTTTTAATCTATAAAGCAATGACTTTCCTTCATTGCTGGCTTTATGAGCCGTGAGCTAGCTAGACGACACTGTGCTGAAAAGGATGATGATGTATATTAATGATGAAGGGATCCCTAAAGTGGGCTTCATCTTGATTAGCGTTGCAAAATTTTAATCATCTGTGGATTTTAAAGTAGTTGGAGTTGGTATGAGATGAATACAAGTGGTAATTAATGCCAAGGTGAATGAGGATGAAATGTGTATATGCAACAAGCGGGGAATCGCTAATGCTTGTTTGTCTATTACAAAGGATAGTACCTCGTGAGGTGGTACACATGGATGGGTTGTGTTTTATTACAATAGCAGTGGAAGAGAGAGCATCTACATGTGAGACGATGTATTTATAATTCAAGAATGAATGCAAATTATGGTTTGATTAAGTCATGAAAAATAAAATTTCCGCAATAATAATGATCCTTTGATTTTATACTTTCGCTCACGATTCTACAGCAGAGAGGTAGGGCATCATCCAGGGGCAGATTAATAAAATCATTTCCTTTCATCCCAAAGTCCTACTTATTAATTGGGGTCTTGGATTAATAGTCTGAGGGACTTACATTCGTAATAATGCGACTACGTGATTTATGTTTGAACATGTACAACGATTCCAAAAAGGGCAGAAGGAGGAATTAAAAAGAACTTAATTGCATGAGCTTTCACTCCCAGATCATCACCATAATATTTCCAATAATACTTGTTGACATTTATTGTATTATAATTCAATATCCAACTTTTTATTGTGTTGCAGGAGCTACTACTTACTATACTACTGAAAAATTTAGAGATGGATCCAAGGTCATGAAAATGTACTCATCAGGATGAGATTTTGACAAGGACTGGCTCTCATGTATTACGGAAATATTCCCGGAGTGAAATGGATAATCTCAGGGGGAAGATATTATTTTATTACCAGCTGACTTTAAGTATTGTGATATTCCTTCGCCTTCCTTTCCCATGTACTGGCTACAGTGTGGGTACAGGTGAGTTTTCTTTGGACAAAATTTTTCTAACTGAACGAACTGGATCTACATTATTGTCTTTACGCAATTGCAGTCCATTATGACAAGTTCATCAAGCGATACGAGCCAGTATTCTATAATACAACCGATGTACTACATCAGCATCGGCGAATAAAACGGAATGTGGGCTCCAAAGATGAACAAGTCAGAATAGAATTTTCTTCGCATGGCAGGTATGCAATTGAGTTGATTGTGTTCGCAGAAATGAATCTTACAAATATATTCTTCTACTTTGCATGTAAAGAAATTTCGATCTGAAATTGGCTGTCGACAACGATCTCTTCCATCCTGATGCTATCATAGAAAACTCTGTCGGGCCCATCAAATATGACACGGGCAAAATCCTCAGTGGCCATATTATTGGTAAGAGTAATAAGTAAAATCTAAAGTTGCGTATTTCCAGGTTCAAAGATTAATAATCGCTTCTGTATAGGCGAACCTTCGTCATCTGCGTACGGTATCTTAAATCCCGATGGAGTCTTCGACGGGTACCTATCAACAGAGGATGGAGTGGAATACCTTGTGGAACCTCAGAAACATAAGTACATACATGAGATTATTTTGAGCAAATTAACATTGGTTCTGTCACCA
The DNA here is from genome assembly GCA_034698825.1 of Deuterosminthurus bicinctus. Taxonomy (NCBI): domain Eukaryota; kingdom Metazoa; phylum Arthropoda; class Collembola; order Symphypleona; family Bourletiellidae; genus Deuterosminthurus; species Deuterosminthurus bicinctus. The sequence continues at coordinate 7,928 of JAQIWI010000508.1, read as the reverse complement.
ACTTTAAATTGTATGTAAACAATTATAGGAAAGAGGAGCATGCTGTTGGTATTATCTATCGCCCAGATGACGTCGAGTGGTCTGGGAGCAAGGAACCGGGAGGTTGTGCCTCACACGAATTACACCTGAAAGTCAAAGAGGAAACTGGTGGAAAAAAGACTGAACGGACTGAGAAGAATGCAGCTCGATCGAGACGGAGGCGATGGGCGATAGATCCGAAAAAGAAAACCTGCATGCTGTACTTACAAGCAGATCATCTATTTTATGAGAGATTCGGGAGTGAAGAAGCCTGTATAGATATCATGACTAAACACATTCAGCGAGTGAATGACATCTACAGGTCTACGGATTTTGATAATGATGGCAAGCCTGATGACATTACTTTTATGATTAAGCGAGTGAAAGTGCACACAGTGAATCACACAAAAGACCCAGGATACCGATATGATGGAGAATTCCAAGTGATAAAATTTCTCGAATTATTTTCCGAGGGAGACTATGACTCCTTTTGCCTTGCCTACATGTTTACCTTTCGTGACTTTGAAGGTGGAACTTTAGGATTAGCGTGGACTGGTGATTTAAAGAATGCGGGAGGAGTTTGTGAGAAGAAAGGCCATTTCCGTGGAGGTCTTAAAAGTTTAAACACGGGAATCATAACTTTGCTCAACTATGGCAAAGTAGTGCCTCCATCGGTTTCTTACGTGACGTTAGCTCATGAGATTGGCCACAATTTCGGCTCACCACATGATCCCGAAGTGGATAAATCTTGTGTGCCAGGCGGCGAGGATGGTAATTTCATCATGTTTGCCCGTGCCACAGCTGGCGATCGAAAGAACAACAACCGATTCTCTCCTTGCAGCCTTCGAAGTATACTACCAGTGCTTAACATAAAAGCTCGAGATCTTCATGGCTGTTTTACAGGTCCGTAACATAATATAGTGCAGATGCATCATTTTCTCTAAATCCTCTTTAAGACACAAACGCTGCTTTATTTTAGTAGGAAACATAATAATCTTGTTCATAATTCTTGTTACAGAGCCACAAAGGTCAATATGCGGTAATGGGGTAGTTGAGGAGGGTGAAGAATGCGATTGTGGGTGGGGAGAAGACTGTAAGGAAACGTGTTGCTTCCCAATGCAACTCAGGCCTCCGAAGAATGAGTCTCCTTGTAAACTGCGACCGACCAAGTCTTGCAGTCCATCTCAAGGGCCGTGCTGCACATCGAACTGCACTATGAAGCTGGGAGGAAGATGTCGGGATGACAATGGTTGTCGTGATGCAGCTTACTGTGATGGATTGCAACCATTCTGTCCTTCTTCTATAAGCAAACCCAACAAGACTATTTGTAACAAGGAGTCCGTTTGTTTTATGGGGGTAAGCACACTCACATTTACCAAGATACTGGTAACTTGAAACACAAGAAGACATCCGAATAATCGTTTCCAATGTTATTCTTTGCAGGAATGTACAGGATCGATTTGCTTGGCATATGGCTTGGAATCATGTCAGTGTAATCCAGACCCATGGGATTCGTCTAGTAAGCTGTGTGAATTGTGCTGCAAAGCACCTGGTGAAGGAATGCCATGCTTGTCTTCTTTTCAATGGAATGAAGCACCCTACGATGTCCCTGATATGTTTGCTAAACCGGGCTCACCATGCAAAAATTACACAGGCTACTGTGATGCATACCAAACTTGCAGAGAGGTAAGAGCTTTGTCTCTCGACTTCATATTTCGACACTCACGTGCTAATTCCCACCTTGAATGACCTCTCTGATGAATGATTTCCAGATTGACCCTTCTGGCCCACTGGCTACTCTAAGGAAGCTTCTCCTGGCAGATGAGGGACTCGCATTTATTGCAGAGTGGGTTGACAGCCACTGGTACGCGGTCATTGCCTTTGTGGTCTTCATTATACTTCTCATGGTAAGTGTTTTCAGTGCGTCAGATTACCAGAATGCGGCGCTAAATTGGTATTTTATACTATGTAATATGTTTAGATTGGAACGGCACAACTATGTGGCAAGAGGGCGAAGGCTCGACTACGCAAACTGACAGTGATGCACAGTAACGTAGAGGCTATCCAAATCCAACGTACATATCTAGAAGACGTCAATGATCACACCGTGCATCCGGTAGCAGTGCGAAAGAAAATCCCCTTCAAAAAGAAAGTACGAGAGCGCCGGAGCAGGCCGCGGGTCAAGCGCCCAAAAGACAGACCCGTCGAGTCAAGTGGATCCAGTAAAGCCATTAACAAAGGCACTGGCTCTCTCTGGAGGAAGAAGAAGGCTGCTGCCAAATCCCGGCCCACAAAAACTGAGGCCGAGGAGAAAGAGGAGCAGAAAGCCGTTCAGCAATCGAGTAGAAGTTCTGCAGCTTTAGCGAAGTCATCTCCTACCAAATCCATCGCCAGTCCACCGACACCTACCGCTGTACAAGAGGTGAAGGCGGAAAATAGCAAAGCTGTTCCTAGTGTTAGCTCATCTTCCTCGACGCAACAGTTGCCTGAGATTACACATGAAGTGAATACTGCCATAGTTCCTCATGCAAAAGAGCACAAAAGGTCTGATACAAAGTAAATTCTAGAAGAACTAATTTCTGGTGATGGGTTAAAATGGGAGCTTGAGATGAGCAGCCATTCGGCCTCACATGGGCTCGAGTATTGTAAGGTGAAGAAATTGGTACTTCTAATTTCCTTTGCTACGCTGTGCTGCTGCTGCTAACTGGATTCAGGGTCAGAACCAGATCTCAGTGCAACTAACCGCTACCGTACGTTACTTCTACTACTCATATCGGGGCCTTGGGTTAGTTTAATTGCAGTTAGTCTTGCACTACTAACACAAATGCTATCCATCCAAAGTCCGTCTGATCTTCACAGAAAATTTGTTGGTACTCTGTAGCAGAAAAACGCGGAAGAGTCACAGTGCCAATGCCAGCCGTCATAAGACTAAGGAAAAATCGGCCTCGTCCCAGTCCCAGTCCGCGCACAAGACTTCACACCCGACCCACCCAGCTGGTAAAGGGAATGCTAAGACAAAGACCAGCACAAAAGACCCACGGAAGGGTAAATTCGGTGGCGGAGAAGGTAAAAAGAACATCCAAGTCATCTACCGAGCACCATTTTCCGTCAAAGTTCAGGTACTTCCGACGGATCTAACTAAGTCAGACAGGCGAGAGCCTGGAAAGGACGCTGGTCCGAAGAGGACGCTAAATGCAAGCACAGTACTCCCTGCTGAAAATAAGTCCTCCAAACCCTCAACGTCTTTTCTGCAAAGAAGACAAAAGCATCAGTTGAAAAAGTCAAAGAATCCTTCCCAAAGTGAACTTCGAGTTCTCATTCCTCCTCACAATGAAGAAGATGATTTGCAAAGCCCAGTCACACCTGGAACGTAAACCTTGACTAACCTTAAACTAGTATTATTATTGTTTCCTTGTAACCAAATGAGAGGTTCTGTTTTTCATGTGAACCACTGAGATGTTAATATTGTTTTAGTATTTATTTATTATACACTACCATAACTACGTTAAGTTTTTCTATTTGCTTATTGCCTCGCAACTCGTCACATATATTGTTACAGTACCTTGCACTGCGATTAATCTATTACTCCGACTGTGTTTGTTTTATTGAGTGAGATTAAGCTGAACATTGTCTTGTTCAACTTAGTGTTGGTCGCTTTGCAATATGTATGATGAGCTATTATAATTGCACTCACGTGTGTCACATGCGTTAATATTTATGAGCTATTGTGTCATATTTATGCAGCCACGGTCACTTTGGTTGCGCTTTTTTTGCACAAGGTGACCGAAAGGATTAATTTTAAAGGCTTCCAAATGATACCAGTTAGTATAGTGAAAGCAGCACCAATACTTCCAAATGTATGTATTATGCATCTTTTAAACTTAAGGTCAATGCTGCTTCTATAAACTTCCTCTCTCTTATAGCCTAAACAACTGTTGTTACTACTGTTGGATGAACTTGAGATTAATCTACCGCGTGTGTACTTTACATGTGAGTGCAAAAAATGAGAAGCTTAGTAAGAAGTCGAGGATTAGTAGAGAAACATCATGTTGAACATGATGTGTTGTGTGTGCCGTTTCAGAACCCAGCCATAATCTGTGGCAAACAAATAGAACGACGACGACAGCTAATAACTATCATTTTATTCCCTAAAAAATAACTCAAAAATAACGCATATTTTTTAGCTAAGGACGAAACAACTTTTGTTCATAACCCACTGCGTGCTCAAGTCTGTGATCTTGATCAACATATATATACTTATTATTATAACCAAGAAATTTTAGATTTAACCAAAAAGTACTTAAATGCAACAACACCACCATCATCCCATCAATGCTGCGCAGCTACAACGCAGCATAGGGATGAGGAAAACACACATTGCCCCATTTGTTGGAGGATCCATTGTCGCAGCACAATAAAGCAATAATAACAAACTGTTTACGTTTCACACCAAAATCATTTGCCGAGAAAGAACATTCATTCACACAAACTGATTATGTCAATGCCATATGCTTTCCAATCAGTTCTTCTCATACGAAAGTCATAATATAACGATTCCATTCATGTACCTGCGATGGGTTGCAACCAATATATGTAATGCAAGGCTTTTATTCCACTGGCTTACAGTGGATTACACTTAAATTCATCTAGATGACATCTTGACATGAAACATAATTAGAAGTCTTCACTTTTGCAAAACATCACAACTATTAAGTTGTGATCTGTCACTAGAGCATCTTCAGGACATGACCTGAAAGCTCAGTGCCTACAATGGACACAAGAGGAGACTACTTTTTGTTAGTTGTATCCCACATATACATATATGTACCTACTACGAGCAAAGTATTTGAGGAGGTACCAAAGGGAGCTGGCTATAATGTTGAGGAGGTACCACAACGAGCTGAGCTTTACACTTGCGATGAAAGATCCAGGATATGAATGCCATATGTATGTGTACATAGCACATGCTCCCATCCCAGCTGTGTTTACTACAATCTTTTCACCACATACATAATAATTATTAGTGCTTGCCCTCAAGCAAGTAAATACATTATCAAGGTTCCCATGCAAAAGTTTATGCAATTGCTTTTTACTTCTATATCTACTAGTAGCCAAAAGCTATTTTAGAATTTAGGGCTGACAGGCTGTAGCTGTGGTGGTGAAGCCAAAACTTTTGGGAACTTGAGGACTCCTGTGGTGGGTGTCGTTGCCAACTTGTTCTCTCTTACCTTTGACACACTAGCCCGAATTTTCAAGGTAGGTATCATTTGACCTTTTGAAAAAATTAGAATCTTTCCATTTGTTCGGATTGACATTTTAAGCCAGCCAGGCTAAACTTGCCTATTCTTGTAGGAGTGTCTCAATTTATTCGTCAATTTTAATTGTACGGTGTATGCCTCCGATCCTGTAGAAGATTGTTATGGAAACATAAAAATAATTGGAAAAAAGTGACATTTTCAAGGGCAATTAGATGCGTTTTATGGAGTGTGTTCTGTCAGCCTTCATTCTGTAGTATGTTACTTGTGGGATTCAGATTTGGTGATGAAATCAGATTTAGAGAATAGGCGAGTCAGGTGTAGATTTCAGCTGAGGCAAAAGATAAGGTATATGCTAACGTTTTTGCATCAGCACGTTGTCTCTAGGTTTCAAGGTCAATAGCTTTGACTGTGGGGGATTCCTGTTGAAATAGTGAGTCAGTTCATTTCTACCACCTAACGTGATAATTGTTGTCTCTTTTGCAGGTACTAGGACGCTTTTTGGTGGCTGAAGGCAATGGGTGTCATTAAAGGTCGTTCTCGTGCAGCTGTGACTGCTCCGAATGCTGATGGAACAGCTCCGGAAACTTTGACGGAATTACTGTAAGTACTCAGAAATTTGATGGAGAATGTGGATAACTTGGAGATTGGATATAATTTGACTCGGATTGTATTCTTTTATTAGACTTGAAGGTGGAGGGACGACTGACGACGGCTTGAGTGAACTCGAGCCGGAGGAGACAATCGCGAATGACGGTAGTCAAAGTGGAAGGATTCGGATTCTTCCTTCGAGGAGGTCTCAGCTGCGCCCTAGAAGTTATCGAAATCGACACCCCGCCATTCCTGTCAACACAGCCCCACCCCCTAAGGTCAGCCAGCATGGTTCGAAGAAATTCAGGAGATATGAAAATCGTAAGTCGGAATTTTTAATTCATGTCAATCATCCTTTGGATTTTGTGAATTTCAATTGTCAACTTTACAGCTTAATTTATGTTCCTCGAAGTATGGATTCTTGGATAAAGATTTTTGATATATAACAATCAGATTGTATACTGTGTTTGAGGAGTTTATAATCTTGTGTGATCTTGTTGAGTTTTTTGACAAATTTGTTATTATCAACTTGCAGGAGAGGGAAATTGAAACACGTCCGTGTTGCTGGATTTGTAAAACTTGCTTGTTTTAATGAACTTATAGAGCTGGAGCTGTTGAAAGAGTGTGACGAAAATGAGCCCCAAGAGGTGACGATCGAAGACTTCATCAATGGGGCCAACAGCGCTCGAGCTTTCAGTAAAATTCTTCAAGAATCTCACATGTTGGATTTGTGGAATAAGTTCATGGATGAGCCCGAAAATTTGCTGGAGGCAAACGAGGCGAAGAAAAATCGTTCGCAGGGGGCAAGGGGATGTCGTAATAGTTGTGAATTCGATCCGGACGAAGCTTTTCAGGGCATTTGCCGCAAGCTTCGGGGCTTCATTAAGCAGCGTCATTTCCCCTTGGTAATACCGTATCCATATGCAAACTGTTGGTCGCTGACAAAGCAGTCCATGCTCAAAGTTGCTTAAATATTCAGGGAATGATGGAAAGTTTTGAAGAGGATCTCATCGAGTTCTTCAGCACTCGCCCAGAGGATACTTTTGAATCTGATCCCTTGGACGCTTTCCGCCGTGGAATCATTCATGCTCTCAGTCAGTACAACAATCTACGCTCCCACAGTAAGTTGAATGGTTTTAGTATTTCTGTGGTTTCACCTAATAAAAAGGAAACCTGTTAACCAAACCAATTGTTTGGCATCGTAGGTGTCAAATGCAAGGATAGTCCGAAGGACAATGCCAAGAAAGTTCGTGTTCTGCCGTCGGAACAGCCATTCAGCCCACCCCCAGTTCGCCTGGTTCATTATCTAGAAACAAAATATCATAACCCAAAAACTAATGCTGTATAAGCATTGCTACCAAAATCTGCACATCACCATCAGGCACAAAATTATTGTTGCTATCGACTTGATTGTGTTCAGTATTTATGTGGCATGCAATCATCACAATTCTCATAAGAATCAAGTGCATCATGAAAAGTCCCTTATGCCTAAGCGAGAGCTTTGTTCGTGTGTTCTTCTCTTTTCTGAATGTCCTCTTAATTAATATCTTAGCGAAAACAGCTTGCTCTAAAGCCTTAGAACATCTATAAAAGAAGGGCTTGAAGCTATCTGTAATACAGGTGTTTAAGTACAAGGTGTCTGCTCCATGTTGTGGACACGGACCTTAAAATATTCCACCGATGTAAGTGATGCGGCGAGTCGAGAGTCAAAGTTGGTCTGCGCCATTTTAGTATGACGCGTCTCTGTGATAATAATGCAACGGTAAGGAATCTGATGTTGAAGGGCGAGCAGATACGGATTTTAGCAATCAAAAATTGACAACAGAATGAACAGGTGTGAACTTTTTCAGTTGTGCAGAAGGCATTCCAAGTTCTCGTAATTGATTCGCTTAAATTAATGCGTTTGTTGCAGCCTTAGTACGTTACAAATCCTTGCCTGAAGCTTATTAGGCCGATTACTTGAGGAGCTCTGAGTAACATTTTAATAATAATGCTTGAATGTTTAATACATTATTCCAAATTAATGGCTCACTGCCATGCAAGCTAATTCGCTCAATAGATTTG
>JAQIWI010000507.1:0-29723 GCA_034698825.1 Deuterosminthurus bicinctus | reverse complement strand
GTCGAGGTAAGTCTGTAGCAGTGATATACATGTCGTGCGTATTTTTTGTAAGGAGCAGTCCAATGTTTGCGGTTCATCTGACCTGTTAAATGATGTGTGGTATGCATTGAATATTAAGGATGTTTCAAAAAAAAGCAATTGGTTTGCAGAGAAAGTCTGAGGTACCCGCAGAAGTTGAGGCGTCTGTCGCAAACGAAATCGATACAACCGATTGAGCATTTGCTTATACTAGTCGAGTGAGAAACAGTTTAGGTGAGGGCCAGGACCCGACCATGTTTTTACGTATGTTGGTTTTCGTTATCAACGGGGTGTGTTCTTCGGGATGATTCTTCATTACATTGTTTTCTTTTGGGCTTCTGTTAACATCGTCAACTCTGATAGCTAGCCTTTTTTAAGCTTAAGAATAGGATTGATTCAATCAAGAGGACTCACGTGAACGCTTGTGACTATCAAGAAAACATTGTGATTCCTCGAGCTTTCGTAGTTTGTTGAGTAGCGAGTCTTTTGGATCTGCTGTTGAAATTGACGGATTTCTTCATTACCGCTACCCATCTGCACTGTCTCTTTCGTGTGTTCATTTTCTTTGTGTGACGTTTTTTTCATGCATTAGCTATAGGTATGGGGGTACCGAAATTGTTAGCAGTTGTTTGTCTTGAATACTCTAATGGATAGTTCATCTGTGTCCGACACGTGCAGTGTACCATGCACTGGGGGGCACAGTTGTACAACGGGTTTTGCGCTAAGGAGTTTTTTTCGAAGGATTTACAAACTTTTAAAGATCTATAATACTTCTAGTTCTAGCCACAAATTAATGCCGTTAAATTTGTAATTCTGTGATTCTACTGAGAGTTCTACCATGCATGATCAAATGATACTGAAATGGGTTCTTCTGTATGCATAATATAAGTTTTCTGCATTAGCTGTTGATTTCCATGTGGTGGCTCGATTTTGACTTCTGTTTCTATGTTGCAGCAGCAGTACGTTCTGGATTCCAGCGACGAAAACAACCAGAATTGTTACTTGGCCTGCCCTTACGAGTCAAACAATAAGTGTGTTGAAAATACTTGCTGTGGTCCTCAGCAATTGGATCCATCACCCGATCACCATCACTCACATGGTCCACGCTCTCAACCTTAAGTTGAATAGTAATGTAATTATGTAATAGCATTTTCAATGTTCCTCTTGTCAGAAAATAGTTGCGCTGAAATTAATAGTAGCCTTCAACGGTTAATATTTATACGGGCGTCGGATGATTTATTGAATAGCTGTGTGTGATAACTCAAATTGTTCTTAATAGTCTCAGTGCTATCTATCCTCTCGCGTTAAATCCGTGTCTCAAAAAAACTCATTGCCAACCTTAATGTGCGAAAATATGATAAGACGATGATGCTCAGTCAACTCTGTAATTAATTCGATACTTGGTAGGCTACAGGTATTAGCATGCTTGCCCTGGATTCACTGTCAGAATGTATCCTATTCCTATGGAGATCCCAACTATGAATTTTGCGGGAGTCAGCTAGGAGTAAGTCCCCAACAGCCCAGATAATCTGTGAGCTTTGAATCAAAACGAAGCATTAACCGTTTTTAAAGTAGTATCATCGTTGTTATACTGAATATTTGCTTTATCTTGAGGTCTATTTCACATTGAGCGTAATGAAAACAGGTCACATGTGTTCTTTGTCTTTCACATCACTGTGGCAATCCAGTTAGTATATTTCTGACGCTACATGTATTTAGTAATACTACATGTCACTCGATTTTAGTACATTCGTGTAGAGTGGAAGAAGAATCGTTCTATCGAAGGAAGTCTTGGGCAACTATACAAATCGATCTTAATGGATCATTTTGGGTATAGCAATAGACCCATAAGTGGTCCAGGTTAAAGGCGTATGTGCCTAACCCACATTAAATAAATAATGGATCATTAGCAATGCTTCCAGACTTTGAATGAGACAAACGGTATGACATAGAGCAGTCCACCTCTAACTCGTCAGAAGTAGATATTTTAAGTTTATCTAATAGATTAGCCGCTCTTCGTGGCCAAACATTCAAGTCGGTGTTAATGAGACTACTTTAGACATTTCCTACATGCTCTTCATGCTTAATGTAAACTAGGACTGCATTTGGGCTGTAGCTTTAACTGAAATTCAGCGGATGTAACGTGTTGAATATTATAGGAGCAAACTGATGATGATGTCGTTTTTGGTTGAAAGAGCATTTGAGAGATGTGTTAATGTCGGTGAAGGCAAATGTGATACAAGCCTTTGGTGAGAATGATCAATGAGCGCGTGTAAAAAGTATTGTTGTTATTGGGGGAATACGAGGATACATAATTTTCAAGATGTTTCAGACTATTTGTCGAGATCTCTTCTGTGAGTCGGGGATGTGGGCTTAGCAATATGATTATTACACAGGTATACTCTAGGTCAATGTTTTTTGTATTGATTATTACATAAATTGAACGTTGTACATAATCCGAATGAAGGAAGGGTGTTACTTTTGTTTCTTCTGTTTGATCAGTGTGCAAATATGAGGTAACTCTTTTATCATGTTTAATAAACTGACATTATTGAATAATAAAACCACAGTTGTACACTCGGATGTTAACACTTAAAGTTGTTGACGATTCATTGTTCTTTTGCCACCGATTTGGTGCATTATGAGGGTGTACTCCCCCCGTGTTGGAGACTTCTGGGTGGCATGCAATTATTTTTGAGAATTGCAAATCTCTGATGCTTCTAATTATGTCAAATGTTACATGAAAGAAGTTGGAAAAACAATAAAATATTTATTTGTATCTTGTGGGTAAATTTGTTTACGTATTACAACAGGTATTGAGGTTAATACACATGTCTAAATAACCATTCTAGTAATCATCTTTACATGCGCTAGTCTACTCTACTAGTTGATAGTATGTGGTAATAAGTCCTGTTCCCAGTGTGATTCATTCACCCTTTCTTTATGATGCTATAATGAAATCAATATTTCTCAACGCCTTAGGAAAAACAGTGAATGGAGAATTTGAAAGGGTATTGACGAGTTGTCGTAATGGTGCGTCTGTGACCACAGAGCTAAAAAGCTCATTCTAATAACACCCTGTGCAAAGAACTGACTGAACTGAAGTCATACGCTGACTTCAGCAAGTGTATACATGAATACTGCTGACGCTAAACCATGGGCATTAAGTGAATATTTAAAATACACAGGTACGTGGTAGTAATATAGCATATTGCTGCTGCACAGCTCGGGTAAATATGAGCTTCACTTTTGACCTCTATGCCGCCGTCCCTGATGTCAGAGTACATACATTATCTAAACTTCTACTACACATCATGCTAATTTTCTTCTCTAAAGCCTGCTTTTCTTCCTTATAAATGTGAAGTTTCGCAATATTCGTTCGCCTTGAAAAAATGTGTAGAAAATAGCTGCGTAGTGCAAGTGTGAAAAAAATCTCTCAAAATGTCCCATATATCTACTCCCTTCAACAACAATAATCAACGGCGAGTTTGCTACTGTAGTCTATATAACAATTGGTATGGTATAACCAAATAATCAGCAGCAACAGGTCATTCGAATATGATGCGTACTTAAGGTTCTTTTACCGTTAAATCGTATAGTGGGCAACGTTTCAGCCGTGAAATGGTCGGTATTTTGCAAGTAGTGACACTCATGTGCGTCGTATAAGATGCAGCCAAGTCTATCATTGATAATCAGGGTGAGCATGTGAAGCAAAGAGTATTCATTGTAATGACTAGATCCCTTTCCCCGAAACATGACGCTCTCCGAACACACGTGCGAGAACAACCAAACAATGCGAACACAATCTAGCGATTATGACATCATGGCGGTGAAGCATACGACTAATTTCATTAGCATCAAAAAATTAAATAACAACTCCTTGTTGGGACTCCTTCCTCTACATTTAAAGTAATTAATTAACAGGAGCACAGTTCTCAGCTATGCATAGACAAATAACTAATTTCATTCTATACATTCATATACTCACAATCATCCGGAGTACTTGGCATAATTGACGCGTGACAGAAAATCTGACAAAATATGGCGGCAGAACTACAACCTAAGAACAATTTCATAATACTCTTCCACTGCTATAATACAAGTAATCGTGATGCACAGAAATGGCGGAATGACTTCAGAAATTAAGGGAACATCATAATCGAATTACTACCAGACTTAATTGTCCCTTGTTTGGCTACAGAATTGATTGACTTCATTGAGCATAACTGCCTTGCAATAGATTCTTTCTTGCCACCCCCCCCCCTTCCCACGTATATAATTATGTGAATCAGGCTGAAGTGCGGTAATCTGGTGCAAACCGGTATTGCTTCATCCTTTAAAAAAGCGACTCGTGCTGCTCACTTTAACTTTGAACGTTTCCAAAGGTCCCTGGAGAAGGTCGATACAGCTTTGGCAGAGCAAAGGCTTGCAGACTATTGAATGCATACTTTCGTTTGCCAATGTTTTTCAACGTATTCTCTCGTCGGCAGCCCTCACTGCAAAAAGAAGACATGGAACACTTGATATCATCACTTGAAAGGAAGCCCTCTTATATATGACCAATATAATATACCTCCTAAAGGCGTCCAGCGCCAAATGAAATTCGTGTTCAGCTAAGTCATACTCTTGAGAGAGGATTTGGCACTGTTCCAGTGTAACTCCCATCGAGGTTCGGTCCTTCCCACTTTTGCAACTTGTGTAGCGGAGACCTGAGGGGGCAAAGAAATATATTTTGTCATTTGGTACACAGCATAATTGATGCACGTAATTTATGTAAAAATAAGAATTATGAAGGTGCAAGAGCAACTCCCTGTCCTACTTACCCATCATCAACCTTGTAATCTGACTGGAGAGATGAATAATTTCAACGTTCTTCTTCTTCTTGAGCAGTAACTCTTGATGCATTCTGTCCAGAAGCACATCAATACAAGGCTCAGCCGTCTGGCTCCCTGCAAGAAGTGCACAATCATAATTTTCAGATATCTTTTGACTCATCCAACGAAGCCCATGTAAAATGGCAGAGTAGGCTCAGGATTTTCAACAGCATAGCCACTTGAATTTGGTTGCTAGTCTCAAGCAAACAAATTCTCCAACTTGCAAATCAAGCTAACCAGAAAAGTTTTCATCTCTCCGTACTGCTGTACTTTCCCTCTCAACTCCACTCCAGTTTCTTTTTTTACGCTAATTTAATGATTTTACTCCTCCATGGTCATTACTCTCTTTAGCTATAAGTTAGCAGAGGGCATTCAGTGGCAGCGCGTGCATTCACAGAAAACGAGGTCAGCAATAGTATGGAGGCTTACAATCTCTTAGCCGATCCACTTCAACCAGTGATAATCCTATTAAAAAAAATTGAGCCAGACGTTTACTTACGTTTAGACGTAAACTTCACAGGAAGAGTGAGCTTCTTGAATCGTCGATAGTACTCATTCAAGCGAGCAAAGTTATCCAAATTGGACTTGTCTTGCGGTTCGATGTTCCCAAATCGCTCCGCTACTGTGGCATGCTCATTGATGCCGATATTGAAGAGTACAGGCGTGATGACGAAACTTGCACTTCGATTTGAATCCGCAGGTAACATGGAGAATATCGACTCCGGGACAGGGAGCAATACTTTCAATGTGGATCTAGACCCATGGACCTTGGGGATGGGACAAGAGGTCGTGGGTTCTTCACTACTTCGTGTCTTCCCGTCGTGCAGAACCATGACAAATTCCACAGTTTTCAAATCCTCTATGGCGATAATCATGTCTGACAGCATCTCCGCCTCTTGGGAAGCATAAGTTAGGTATGAATGGAAGGTCACCAGAGGGCCCAGACGGGTGACCACGTACAGGAACGTGGGATCAGGTTTCCGGCACCACAAACGAGACATCAGACCAGTTACGAGTGACGTTAACTGTGGAAGCATACAAGAGAAGACTGGTGAGTTGAGTATCCACAACTATAAGAACTTAAGTATTTACACAAGATTGGAATTCCTTCCATTCATTTCAATGATCTCAAATGTTACAGACACTTTATGGGAAATGAATCGCAGGGATTAATGCAATAAAACAATCAAATAATTCCTTTTGAACAAAGGACTCTCCCCATCTATATATTTGTAATGCCATGTAGCATCATGTTTCTCCGCCGCTCTATTCGTCAAGTGGTTCGTGGCTGAATGTGTAGCACGCAAAGAGTGAGGGAACAATGTTTGCTATTACCCTGAAACTATTTTCCAGCTTTGTCTGTGGCCTCTTCTCGTGGCTGTACAAAGCCAAAAGTTTTCCCATCATTGACGAGGAAGGTATGAAAATAATTTATAGAACACAATTTAACTTTGTAAAGTTCCATCTCCTTCTCTCTCTCTCCCCCTTTACTCTCTCAACACTTCCTCACTTTTAAAGCCCGGCCTACACAGTTCCCTGTCGTCCCAACTTACTCCACAAAGGGCTTCTTCTTTGTTGTAGCAACATGTGCTGTTGTACTTTGCGTCATTAGGAAAAGTTATACACTGCCGCAGTTGAGCTTCATCCTGTCAATCCCGTTAAACAATACAATGCTAGTCTTGCCAAGTATTTTTAATTAGCAATTCTAATAATAATGCGGATCTTTGCTGCTGTCATAGGAGCCAGTGGAGACGTGACAGCGTGGGAAACAGCAGATGCTGAGGATGACAATGGACAAGAGCCAACAGAGCAGCAGGACTTTTGCAGCGTCGTCGTCATCAAGCAACTGGACGTGGATCTTGAGACAGAGAAGAAGTTGATGAAGCATGAGTAAGACAGGACCAAGTTTCTCAGAACAAACAAGCGGAGACACCACCTGAACCTGAAGTGAGCACTTCCGTCGTCACGCGTGAATTCTAATAAAGCCACGCGAACGGAATCAGCGACAATCCAACCACTCATTTGTCTTACTTTCCCCTCTAGCATATCACCTCGTGCCTTTTAATCCTCTACATGTATTTATCATCATCGTCGTCATGACCAAATTAAATAAAGCGACAAGGAAACTCACGGCATGAGAGAAGCAGACATCCCGTCGATACTTGACAATGTAGCCCAGCTGAGCCTTTTCATTGTTTTCTTGGAGTCGGAAAATACTATGCGCCAGTCGGGAGGTCTTGAGCAAGCCATCCATAGCAAGTCTCAACTTTTTCACGCTTGATCTCAACTCCTCACTCCAATCGCTATTGTTATTGTTATTCATGTGGGTCATGATGATATTATTATTCACGGAACTTTTCTGACCCTGGGAATCATAGCCATTGCTAACTTCTGGGCAGGTTACAACAGGAGCTGTGGAGTTTATGATCGGCACTGGAAGGCTAAGTGGAGCTAAGCTGAGACCTTTCTCGGTCCATGAGGTCGAGGATGTCGACGAATCCTCTCGCATTGACTTCCTCCACTGAGCAACATGAGTTCGACGGGTTTCCACTTTAGGACTGTTGGTGCACTGATTATTATGATTACAGTAAGAGTCTGCATGGACGCTGTGATGCCGTTGGACCGAATTTGCCGACGGCCTCATGAAATGAGACTGAATATCAGCACCCACACCACACAAATATTTAATTTTACTATTCAAACTGATCACACTAGCTTCAATGTTCAATGTGGTCAAGTCCCACGGCTCTGGCTCTTCCGACGGTCGGTAGTAATTAGATGACGGTGAGTCTAGGAATGATTTCACAATGTCCTCGATTCCCAGGCCTGAGTCTGGCGTGCGATCTTCATCCTTGGATGCTTCAGTGCGTTTCTTGAACATCTCGACAACGGAGCGGATAGGGGAGTTTGGTGTATCTATCCCTTCATCTACTTGCCGACTAGGGTCATCCATCACATCAAAGTCCAGCGAGGTGGACGAAGGCAACGTGAGCTTCTGACGTTCGAGAAAATCAAATGCTTCTTCTATTAGCGATTGGTCACAAATACTAAGAAGTAGTCGGCACTGTAATATAATACATGAGAATGAATTTACTTAAATCATTGGATACTATATAGAGCCTCCTTCAGCTACAGGTCACATTCCCTCACAATGATAGAAGCCCATGGACTAATTCTCCTGAGTCAGATGCCCATCATTATGAGCATCACAGGACAAATTACTCCATGATTAGCTCAGCAATAGTTCAAACTTGATAGCATTATCTCTCTCAGCTCTTCAAGCCAAATACATGAAGGGCAGAAAAATAGGAGCAAGTACCCGGTGATAGATATCTTCCACGAATTTATGCATCCCTTGGGTCTTCCGCTCTTTGGCCAGCTTCATGATGATCTGCATCCTTTCCACAATTTCCCTCCTTAGTCTTTTGATACTCTGCAAAGTTGAGAATGGAGAACTTTAATTGAATTGTATATTATTAAGGACTGGGTCTGCATGTTTCCCCACTCCTTAACCGACCATTAGACACACACCGACTCATAAATCTTTCACCGCCGCACATAGAAGTGTAGAGGGAAGGAGCGAGCAAATCTCTCGATTATCTTTTCCAGCATGTAACTACCAACTAAATTACCCCACACGCATATTAAGGTATTCCACTGCCGCCGCCATGCCGCAAACGACCACCTCCCCTTCCACATCTGCCCGAAAAACTCCTCAGATTCCCTACTACTCCATTCCACCCATCCTCTTCTCATTCCGAATTTTAATCACCAGCTCACGTCCGCACCCCTTTTTAAATGGCATCTCCGCTTTGGGAAATATTTGGGTAATTTGTGTACCCCTCACATAGCCCGAGCCATTCAGTGTCATTTTCCCTCCCGTACAGTCAAATCAACTAGAGGACCCAGACCAAGGATCCAGCCAGCACGTGTAGCCCGGACAGGTATCGACTTTTAAAGTACAAAAAGAAAAGCACTCACCTGCACCGAATCGTAGGTCATATTGACTTTGTTGGTAACATACCAAGACGCTTGTCCTTTGCTCCCCTTTTCCCCAAAGTGTTTCCAGTTTTGCAGCAATCTAAAAAGGATGCAAAAAAATGTAGACACCGAGTGAAAGTCAATAACTGAATAAAGATAACACACACATGTCGTCTCATTCCTGGGACATAAATAAAAAAAAGTTTTTCTCCTCCTTTTCCTCCTCCGTCTCATTCCCTCAAAGAATAAATCTCTCGGTGTGCGGGAGAAGAAAAGAGTCTTTGACAGCCTCTGGTCCTCCACATATTTCTACTGCATCAAAGACAGAGTCTTGTCTCTCTGTAGAGCTCATAAAACTAAGCGCACATAGCCGCACAGCTTGGCCTTATTGAAAGATCCCTTCATTGTCCACTCTGTCCCAACTACATAAGATTGGCAGAAGATACTCCCTCACGGAAAATTTAAAGCATATGGACAGGACATGTGTATATCTAGGTTACCGCTGTCACCATAAGTTGCTTTGATGCCATACGGCTCACATGGTAGAGTGGTCCACTTCGACACAATTTCATAATACTTCAACAGCAAAGCCACCACTATACCTTCTTCTATCTCACCCGCACCTCACATGTAAACGACAACTAGGCTCCTCAGTTTGTGCATGTGAAGAGAAACTGAGCGGAGGAGGAGGGGAGAATGCGGGGGAATTTTGTAATAGAAGCCATAAATAATGATGCAATGTACTTGACAAGTCCGCCGTTCTCATAGCGTTGAGCGTACGCAGTGAAAGCTCCCACCGTAATTGTGTCGTGAAAACCACTCTTGTGCAAACTTTCATTCTGGGCCCATATCCTCTGCAGATGTAAATTCAGCGGAACGAACTCATACGATGGGTCAGCCTTGGTCGAGCTCTGTTTGAAGTCCGCTCCTGTACAAAAAAGAATTTTCATTTATTAGAGACACACTATCATAGGCCTTTCAACTGAAAACACAACAAATCCCACACTACCATTCCTCCACATACATATATATACATGTATAAACACCTTCACATTCCCTCCACGTAAACTTTGTACACCCAGCCAGCCACTTATGACTTAGAGGACTTCGCACACATAAACTTGTCCCTCATATTTACTCCAGCACAACTGGGGCGCTTCGGGAACATCCGCTCAGCCACATCCATCCAAGATCATAAAGTTGAATTTGAACAACCTTTTAGTGCCTCTATGCATTCAAATAGGAAAGAGGAGCGAGTTACGCGGCCAACAAATGGCAACAGTCAATCAAATCTAAAACGTACTTTTAAACTTTTATTCCATTTGACTGAAGGGAAGAGAAGAGGAGAAAAAAAGGAGAGAGAAATGGTGAAGGAGGAGGAAAAGGACGGAAGATGAAAATATATTTTCACAATGGATACAAACACACGTCGGGAGCTCCTGCAGGAGAACAGAATCCTAACGAATCCATTTACACGAATACTTTTTTCCCATCTACACGCACACACGCGAACATACACACGCATAGACCATAAATATCTCTCCTTCGCATAGAATATTCCACGAAGCACAGGAATAAAATGATGAGAAAAAAAAGCAGGACGAAAAATAGTAGAGAGAAAGCGGGATGGAGGAAAATGAAAAGCCTTGGTGTGGCTGATTTACACTCCTCCTCATGATAGTCACTTGGACCGCATTTCCCACACATGCACCAATAAAGTCTCTTCAAAATTCACACACCCACGGAGACACATCTCCATATCCTTGTCTAGTCAAATCCTTCCAAGTTATATTAAAAGGTGAAAAAGAAACACACAACAGTAAACGTCCCCGTCCCTTCCCACAGCAAAGTACTTGGCACTTGTACTCATCATCAAGACTCTCTCTGTCTGCTCCTTTACTTCGTACGTACTCAAAAGCTTAAAACATTCCACCACTTTCCTCTTCTTAATGGCCCAACTTGCTCCGTCTGTGGTTCTGCATTAATTTGGCTACTAAGAAGAGGGAAAGAAGAGCGAGTTCTTGACGTAAAGGGGCGGAACATTAGCTAAATTGAAAAAGATATGTTGGGACACATTCCCCGGAGAAGGGACCCGGTGGAGGTAGTGGGATCCTCATAGATACATAAAGCTCCGTACCTTTGTGACTGAGCAAATTTTGACGAGCCTGCGTGTACACGTTGATTAGCCATAAGTGCCTCTCCAATATTTGTACTTGTCTGGAATGCCACGGCTCACGAAGTTCTCCAAGTCCAATCATCTCCTGCAATAGCTCCTTCTCCTCCGCGATCCACACGGACCTGCACAGGTAAACACAAGAAGAAAGATCCAATTAACAGCCCTTGCTCCTTTCCCAATCGGCGGACAACACAACACACACGCACAGAGGAGCAGTTCAAGATCAAAGTCTAACAGCAATCTTTAGATGTGAAACCACGAAAAGGCAACAAGCTCCGTCGGCACGAGGCACTATTCACAACTTTCTCCTTTTCTTTCTTATGCTATTATTCTAACAAATAAGCATCCCCAGATTCCTCACACTAACATTTCCAGCAGCTGGAAATGAGCAGCAGTCCGTTGAAATGATGTAATTCATTTTTTCACATGCTTCCGGTGAAAGAGTCAGGAGAAGTTTAAACATGCCTTGGCTAAGTTTCTCCCAGAGGCATGGCATTAAATAGTACAGTGGCACATCTGCATATTAGAAGCCCCGCCGTGTATTTTATGCCTGTGTGCGTTTACACTTGAGTTGAGAAATGGATTTTTAAAACCAACTCCTCTGAATACATAGCATAGCTTGTACGCCCGCGCTTTGAGGACAACTGTTATAAAAAAACATGGAAATTTCCAAGCATCTGGAAAGATTTGTAGACAAAATAAACTTTTAAGGGTTGGAGTACATTAGAAAGCAATGTCTTGTGGAAAGTGGGAGAGAATTACACTTACAAAAGTTGTTGCGGAAAGAGATAGGAGAATTTTGACTCCGCCATGATCTCATGGACAAAGATATCTCCACCCAGTCCAGAGTGGAACCGATAGGTCTGCATGAAGGGATGACTGAACAGATTCCCAAAGTTGTTCTGCAGTGGAATTTTTAATTTGCATCCTAGCCGGGGTGGCAATGACTGTGTCCGACGATGAGAGAAGAGCTGCGGATGGAAGAGAAACAAGGGAGCTAGTCAGTTTAAATTCAGTGGCCAATAAATAACCCAACACGCCTCCTTTCCCAACTTGTAACATTATGTATTGGGAAGGGGTGGGGGGTACTAAACGTCCTCAAGTCTATCAACTGCTCTGCCTCCTTGCATTTAAATTTATGAGCCATGGAAAAGGAAGGAGGAGGAGGAGAGAGCGTCCTACTCCTCAAGGCGGCAGTCTTCCAGACGAATATTCTCACATCAGCTTCACAAAATATCTACTCAAAGCTCCACATGAACAAAAGACCGAAATATTCAACATCAAAGTACACCATCCTCAATCATATCATTCTCCTATAATTTCACTCCCCCTCACATCCTTCTACGATCCCACTACCACTTTATGACTCGGCCACCCAAGACTGCAAAACACTTTCCTCATCCCCTCCATTATGTACTCCTCAATAACCACACCACCTTGAACGTTTTAAACCACGCTGGTGACACGCTTGAGCGACGTCTGCCTAATGTGCACCCAAAGTCCATCAAATCCTCATGAAGGAATTCACTGTGAAAACTTTAGTCTGAAATATCTTTAGATCTATCTGTGCCTCTGCCCTGGCTCACTCAAAATCAAAATCCATCTGGTCTTTCAAGTTAATCACATAGGAAACTGCCAAGACCAGTTACCACCAACGTCCTCATTCAATCAATAGAAATGCTAAGAAAACCTTCAGAAAGGTTCGTTTGGTCCTCAAAGGTTACATAAAATCACATCTCATCATCATCACGCCGTCTTCCTAGCCTCACGTTTACATAACCACACACCCTGAATGACAGACTTGGAAGAAAGTTTTCCATGTGTCTGTCCCAGTCCTGTGCATCTCTGTTTGTGGAGGTAGAGGTCCCCGGAGCGGAACTGTTGGGCCAGATGAGTCGACGAGGATGCTGGAAATAATGACATTCAACTTGACGGATGATTTTCAGTAACTTTCTTCATCCCTTTCAAACACATACATCCACAACTGCTTCACATAGGATGTCGTCGTCTGATGAGGCATTCAAAAAAGATAAGACAAAGGCACACAAAAAAGCTGCTTTCACTCTCACGTGTCTCTACTTACGCTCATTTTTTTTTTTAAATCTTTCTGTTTCTCCCCCACCCCCAAAGTAACAAATGCAAACATGAGCAAGATTCCTTCAAATCTTTATCCAGAGAAGAGACGTACCATGGAGTCGGATTCATAGGGATTGGTACGACAAGGCGTAGACTCGGTGCTACAACGTTCCTCCCGTTCCAAGTTCCATACGACGATGCTTAGAAATCCTGCATACTGTCGGTGTGAGGAGCCGCTATGAGGAGGACGGACGGTGGATGAGATGGGCAATCGGATTCGGTCAATTGCCTTCAGAGAAGCCAGCTCCACTGTCAATTGGCCGACGACCGTCTGAGTGTGAGTTGTCCGCTCTCGAACTTCATACACCGTGAACTTTGCTTCACTGCTCTCTGAAAGCCCATCACTTGTTCGGAAGCTGACTGTAGTTATGAACACGGGATTGCTGCTCCTCTTTAAAAAAAAAACAACAAACGTTATTCTCATATCCAAAGCACATGTGACCTAAGATGAATGGATAAATAAGACAAGCCCGGCGGTACAATCCAAGACAGGCAAGAATCTCATGAAAGTTTCCACACAGGAGACCGGAAGAGATCAAGCGGCGAGGAATGAGCAGGAGCAAAGGATATGACAGGAAATATTTACGGGCGTGGTCATAATGACCACCACCCCTACGTGTGCCTGATGGATGGAGTAATTTGAGCGGATTAATAACATGACGTGTAAATCATCTCTATACCTCGACAATTTCCGTGGAGGCGTACTTGAGCCAGCCGCTGCTCGGACTATTCCGTACGTGAACAACCAGTTTAGCATTCGGTGCTCTCCCTTGACTGTCGCAAAGTAAATTGTCACACGCCAGCGAAATCTCACACAGTGGCGACTCTGACACATCTGCTCCAAGAAAAAAAAAGGGCATACAAACATTATCAAGCTTTCACAACGCGTTCACTCTCTCCCTCTCTCTCTCAGTTTACACGACCATCATGAGCAGGACCAAGCTCCTTGTCCAGTTCGAAAAAATTACTACCACAAAGCCTGCTAAGCTGACCATTTCTTTGGCTTGTTGTCATGTTCGTCGCCGTCGTCTCGGTCCTCGTCGAGAAAATAGCTCTAAAGGAATCAGTCGTAAAAAAGGCTGAGGTGTGTTTGTGGATGTTTGTACTACAGCTCATTTTAAATTCCACGACCGAACAGGCAGCAAAGCTATCTTCCACAATCTTCCCCCTCCACGTGCAGATACATACGAAGCCAATAATCAAATGGCTTTCCCCGCAGGAGCATCTCCTCTTTAGTCCCATTGTAATCCCACAGACTTTCCCATAATGCCATCTTATTGTCTGCCTGTTCATATAAAACCTGACCTCTCATCTCCCATACCCTCCCTCCTCCTTATTTCTCCAGGCAACTCTCCCAACCCCAACGAATTTTCTTTTACGAGTGACCTTCCTCCATAAAAAAATCCCATTCTTTCATATAAATCCCCAGCTCCCTCTCCTTTGAGGTACTGCTCCATCCTGTTCGCACATTTGAAAATGTCCACACGTTCCAACCCTTTGTGCCTCTAAGATTCTCTTAGAACGACACCCTCAGATTTTCTGACTTAATAATACTAATTTTCTAGATCGATAGTCTCAGCTGACGAATGGCAAGTATTCTCACGACTGGAAGATGGAAACACAGAAAGTGAGAAAGAGACAGGGGTTTTGTCACGTTTTCCACGGATCATTTCATACGAAGAGGGAGCAGCGTACCTTTAACATAACCGCAGGCTTTGAGTGAACTACTGTCGTGTTGAGGCGAAGAGGAATTGTTATCTTCACCCAGGACAGGGGAAGGAGATGATGAGGCAGCCCGACCCATTCGGTTTTGGATTTGCAACTTTAAAGACTCCAATTTGGCTCTGATTGCAGAGAAACTGGCACTTTGAATTGCTTCCATCCACAAGCTTCTTTCTGAGTCACTCAATGCACCCAATGAATGGTAGCCACCAGAGTCGAAACCTGGATGGAAATCAAGAGAATTTTATATATTATTCCCACTCTTCCCACTTTTTTTTTATCATGAGGGAATTCTTTTGGAGAAACTCAAGGATACACTTCTATCCACTTCGTTTATATCAAACACACACACACACACACACAGACACATAACGCTGAAACATCCGTTCTTGAATCACTATATAGCTCTGAGCACACAAGTTACATAGAAATCTAACGACCCTGAATTACACTGCAACAACATCCATGCTACTCAGCTACTCATGGAAGAACATTCTGCAGGATAAACACAATTTGTTCTTGCCACCTTATCGTGGAATAAACTACACAGAGCGCTATTCAGCCTTGACGGCGTCTGTACTTCGTCCTTATCTCAGGCTCGTAAAAATAAGGAAACTCAAGCATTTCCTCGTCAAAAGACGTCGATTACAGCCAATCTACACACATTCACTCTCACATAATACACTGATTTCAATAGTGATCGTAAGCCTGTACCCAAACCAAATCAAAATACACAGAAATAATACTAAAATCCCTTATAGATAAAGATATATACTTCTGTGCTCACTCACCAATGATGAAATTGTAGTACTGGCTATTGGAGGATTTGTTGTCCAACCTCAAAGTGAAGTTCTCCAGGACAATAACACCCACAGGCTCCGACCAATGGTCCGTGGTTTTCAGGTAAAATAGGAGATTTCCACAGAGTCGAAACCATCGCTCGGTCAATGCTGGAAAAATCACATTACGTCTATTACATACTTACATACAAGATATCTACACACTGAATGAATATCTCCGACTAGAAACAAAATCCTATGTACTAATAATAATAATAAGCCAAGCAATATTTACAACGCTCAACTAGCAGTAAATCCTCACTCCCATAAGCCAGTAAAGCATGCTCTCTTACATAATGTCACAATAATTGCAATCCACAATCCCACAAGCATGCACAATACCATATTAAATACATATTATTAGTAGAACCTTTGCTATACTATATACTACTGTAATACTTGTCCCAAAAGGCATAAAATTCCTCACATTATTTCAGATGATGACGATGATGAGAGAAATAAAGTATCATACCACACGTTCACACAGGGAACATTTCCAAAACACAACCACAGTTCAAGTTCCAAATGCCTTCAAGAAATCCTGTAGCAATTACATTCACTTTCCATCTCCTATCTGTCACATGCTCAATTATCACCTCATTTTCAGGTAAACAAAACTTCTCTGCACCAACAAAGTATTTTGTGCCAATACAAAAGTCAATAAGCCGGCTGATGCTGATACACTACTAAATTAAAGCCCCCTCCGGCTCATAGTCAGGTCAGGACATGTATTACTTTTCATCACCATCCAAACACATTAAATAATGAGAAGGCAGAGGAACTTATAAACTTGGCCTTTGGTATCCCTAACTTTATCAAAGCAGTAGTGAGTAAATAATCTTGAACGACAAAGAGAAGCAGAGCAGATGTGAGGGACAGTTTGGAAGTCATGATTCTTTCCCCATAGCCTCAGAAAAATACAGCGGAAGATGGGAGCTGGTGAGAGGGGAAGTGGATTGATAACAAGATCACATGCTCTCCCCAGAGAAGTCATTCTAATAACTGGTTCATTCTACGAGATGATTATTGGATTATCACGATGATGATGATGGTGCTGCTCTGAAGGCACATTTGTAGCTGTCTCTTCACTTCCTTATACTCACACTCCCATTCAGTCAGCCTTTCCCATTTTTCATACACCATGCACAAAGGATTGAGAGCAACTGCCTCAGGCCTCACA
The DNA here is from genome assembly GCA_034698825.1 of Deuterosminthurus bicinctus. Lineage (NCBI taxonomy): Eukaryota > Metazoa > Arthropoda > Collembola > Symphypleona > Bourletiellidae > Deuterosminthurus > Deuterosminthurus bicinctus. The sequence continues at coordinate 12,797 of JAQIWI010000507.1, read as the reverse complement.
CCCTCCAGTCTCTTTGCTCGTGAGAAAAATGACAAAATAACCAAATTTGTGGCACATGGGCAAATCTAGGGGGGAGTGAAAAAAAAAGTCATACGGAGATTGGAGTAATGGTGAAATCATGGAGCGGATACAAGGGAGAAGAAACCCTTGAATTCCTCTCCACACTTACACCTGCTCAAGTGGAGTATTATTCTGACGTTAGGGCAACTCCGTCCGTCTCCTCAACAATCCCCACATCAATTGCAACGTCAGCAGCAGCAGCAGTAGCAGCAGAAAAAAAGATCAGCATCAGGATTCTTTCCCTTATACAGGAAGGGGAAAAGGCATGGTCCATTCACAGACTCAAGTTATTTCAAGTGGGCAACGCTATAGCTTACAGTGGAGGAGGTGTACACCGAAGCTGTTAAATCCAGCAGCCTTCTAGTTGTTATGCTCCTTCATCACATGAAGATCCCTTGATTTCCCTCAATTATGCAGGGATCCAGGGCTTGAGAGGTGGATGAACCAGGGGGCAAACGAGTTAATATTTAAAATTGTGAACAAACATCATTGGGACTTATCGCCTCTAATCTCATTAGTCCTTTTCAGTCTTGGCATAGTTTGAAACGGGTAAAGGGCCTCTCTCGTCTGAAGAATCTAGGTTATCAGCTCATATGAAGTTTTTATGAGCGAGCAAGTATATTCCAGAGCATCAGCCCTTCTTATAGTACCCCCCGACGACAACATTGGATTTTACTACAGACCGTCGAAAATACTAATTAAGCCGGAATAGAAAGGGAGCCATTGTGTGTAGCTTTTGAGAGCCTGGACCCGGGTCATTGGATTGAAGCGATTAAAACTCCTTTTACTACCTCCACGCATGCTCATCCATAACATTTCCTCATTAATCCTCCCACAAAGTTAAGCAGAGTGGGAGTGGATTGAAGCAAGAAAAATCCCAAGTCCCACTTTCCACCCGAACAAACCTTATCATTCACATCACGTAGACTCAAAGCCATGTTGATGCATCATAAGTCATCCGAGACGAAGTTTTTACACTTTTATTATTCACCTAGCATGAGAAGTAATGAAAAAAAAACAAGCATAGACCTTTTGACTTACTGACAATCCTCCCCCTGTTTCCCTTCTATGTTCCACTGTCTCCAGAGTACGGTAATATCGAAGTGAGACAAAGCCATTGGAAACATTCTTCTTCACATTGACATTCGCTTGAGAAAAAGTGGAGAAATTGTAGCCAGAATTTACACTCGCTATATATCCTACTACACACAACCTTTTACATTATTACGCAGACAAGACGATGGTAAAAAATTATGGAAGCGTAAACAATAAAGAGTTTCATGGCACACATACACACTTTCCTCTTCTTTCGTTCTCATCTCCCAAATCCCAACGGCTGCTTTCTTTCCCTCCCTCACTCTCTCACACACACACATACACACACGGAAGCTTCTGCTTTATGCAATGAGTTGCTCCAAAGTTTACATGAGGATTGCATGCCACGTTAAAAAAAATGGACCAACATCCCCTCCTATTCCCTTCGTCGTCAGTCTCACTTCCTTTTCTCTCTACACAAACTCCATACTAATTTCCAACGGGTCAGCCAATAAACACGCAAGCCTTTTCAAATGCTTTCTCATCCTTCTCTTGCTTCATATCTTATTCTACTCATAATGTAATCTACTTGAGCTTAAGGGCAAGAGAGCTCTCAAGATGACAAATAGTAGCACGATTCAAGTCCCACCGACCTTGCCGTCATCTTAAACCTAGTATTGGGGTCAACCTTGCTCATTTGTCAGTCTAATCTTCTCCTCCTCCATTCCTTGCACTTGATGAAGTAAACCATCCAACCTGTCCCCATCACTTAAACTTCCCAACTTTGGCCTACAATAGTTGTCTTAATGTCATCGTCAGTTTGTAAGTGAGACTGTGTCCTTGCAATAGCAACGTATTCCAGAGATGCGCAGACTGGAAATGTTGAAGAAAGCATACTCGTTCCTCACAACATTTTTTTTCCAGCTTGAATTTCCGCTCAGGCATTCACACAAACTTTATCAAATATCAGCGGAAGATTTATCCACGTACATCCCTACTAGATCATTATATTATTTTCTTTTCCATTGTCCATTTAGTCTTGGATCCTTGGCGCATTATGTCATCCGGTGACGAAAAAAAATTCTCACTCATTAGAAACTAAAACACTCATCTGCCAACATGAATCCTCTCACTATACTCCTTCATCGAGGAGCCCATACGCGTGACACAGAGACACTGTGCGCATTCTGCGACAAACTGTCTCAGCGAACCTCATGACCCCCCATCACCATTCAAGCCAAGGACGCTGGCGTTGCAGAAAGACTAGAAGCGTTGAGTAATTTTTAATTGGACGGAACACAAAAGCCGTGTAATTAGCCCGGCACTGTGTGTGCAGCTTTGAGTCAAGTATAGATATGTACAAAGTGCAGAGTCTATAGAAAACAAGTAATTAATTCATGAAAGGACGGGACGAGGCAGGCGCGCGTTAATTTTTTTTGTAGCAAGATGAAGAAGGCAGAAATGTGTGTACAGAAAGAGGCAGAGCGACATAATGTGTTACACAAGATGCCCTTTGGTAAATACAGAAACAAAGGCAACCATAATCCCTTGATTATTATTAGTATTACACTTCTTCTATGCATAAACTGGCACAGGCACACTCTTAACATGGTGTGAATTAGAAAGCATGGTGTTCGTGTGTTGCAGCATTTATTATTGTTATTATTGTGTTCAAAACAAACGTATATACCTTCCGCGCTGGGTCCGACACAACTGAAAGATTCACGCCGCGCTCTTTGCAATCTCCCCCTCGATGAATCTTTGTCTTTTTGGCCTAAAATAATCACGAAACTTTGTTTTTTCACAATTAACACAGAAGAAATTAAAGAGAAAATGGTGGTGGTCGTGATGAGAATTGTCAGGGAAAAGTATGCCTAATTTAATGTGATTTAATCAAATTAAATTATGATGAGAATTATGAGCATATTCACATGAAAATTGTAGTCCAATCGTCAACTGTCCATAGGCCATATGAAAGTCAGTTGTTATTAAAGTCAGAGAATATTATTAAAAGAAGGATGTTTAAGTCGCTCTAACTTGGCCAAAGAGATTGCTACTTAAGAAAGTTGAGCCGTTATAATTACATTGGCTGAATGAGCCCACTTGCACGTCAACAAGATATGAGAGAAGATGCTATTACACTGGATTACACTCTCACGATCAATCACATCATCTATTGTCCACGGAAAGAATTCTTTCTTCTTTCTTTCGTCCTCCTCCTCCTCCGCCGCCGCATCCTCCTCCAACTTTCTCTCTTCCTTTTTTTTTACAGCTCTCCTCCTCATTTCCTTTCTCCCTCTGTCTCCTTTTCCCTTTCATCCCATTATTTTGTGAATGCACTAGTTTTCTCGGCTTTCTTCCCTCAGCCATCCCTCCTAACTCCGCCTGGGCCATTTATATGTGCACGGAAGTGTAGCTGAGAAATACCTACTCCATGCCTTCTGTACTGGAATAATATCCGATTATTGAGGCTTCAAGCTCATGGTTTTCCACTCGCTCTCACTCGCACTCTACTTTGGCCAATATAATAGAAGTTGAGTCCTCCGTGAGGATTTTACTCAAAAGCTCCTTGCTACTCTTAAGAATACGACGGGAAGACTTTGGTGCTCTAGTATTGATTTTACCCGCCAGGGATCTCGGTTACCGCTCTACCGACTTTTTGGCACACAGGAAGGTCACATATTCAAGTATCCGTATGTATCCATGCATTCAAGTCCATACATTACATTATCCCTCATTCTCTCTGCTCACTCTTACCTAAATTTCTGACGCCAATCCAGCCAGATTTTTCAAATATCCGCTTGATTACAAAAGAGAAACTCTTCTTAGCTCTTTACGTTTAAACATCTTTTTTGTTACGTATGCACTGAAGCCCTGAATAGATACATGAGGCACGTGAGTTGAGATACAAAGTCAACCAGGCACTCTACCTCCCATGTACAGTTCATTGGACCGGGAGCTAGGAAATGCTTTCACTTAAGCCCTCCAGCTGACAAGTTACATCCGGGTCCGGGATGCAAGTCACTTCACTTGTTCTCCCAGCTTCCAGATCATGTACTGCTGACTCTGTCATCATCACACCGATTCCTTACACAACAAGCAAACTCGGCCATATTTTTAGCTCTATTTTTTATCTGTCATGCCATCACACATGGCATTATCCCTGCGAGGGAATCATGACAAAAGTTATTCCCTGTAAAGTCTCCTCCTCGGCAGTCTCAACTCCATGTCATCAGCCTCTATACTGTTGGACACAGAGGATTAACTGCCTACAAAAGTAACTACCTAAGGGATCCTTTTTTCTTGCTGCTGCTGCTGCTGCTGTGTGCAAAAGAAAAAAACAGGAGGGAAGAAAAAGAAAGTAAATGGGAACTCTATGGACTGTTTGGATGAAATACGGACGCAACATCAGCAACATTTCCCTCCCGTCACTATGCCACCAAGCCCAAGACTGTGCTCACGTCCGAGCCAATCCACTTGGAAGTTGACTATAAATTAAGGGCCGATAAGCACCCGCCCAGCAGTCAGCAGCTCATTTGAGGAAATTGGGAGGAAATTCAGGAGAGAGTAAACTGAGGAAACTTCCTTTGGGACGGTCCAATCAACTACCATCACCTCCTTCCTTCCTCCTTCCCTTTTCCATGTCCATAGCCACGTATATATATATATATACTATATACCTATATATTCTAGAAGGATGAGAAAGTTAGAGATATTATGCTGGAACGCCTCTGAACAAATAACTTTGTCCTCGGAATGTCTGTGTAAATACTTGTTAAATACATACGAAGGAATTCCATACGACCTCCTTCATATATTTCCACAACCAACCAACGTAGTACTTCACATCAAACGAGCTCTTGTTTGGCTCAGGTGTAGAAATTCCAGGTAATGTTATACTTACATTGTAACATACTTAAGCCCATGACACAAACACACACACACACGCAGAGTCCTCCAATGTAAATACAACGAGCGTATGGCTTTAGCTGCAAATGTTATTTATTGTTTCTGTTCCGCTCTATGCATTCAGGTCGGTAGTCTAGTATACGAGAGTGTCTCTCTGTGGCTTTCCCACATGAAATAACAAAAAGTCTTTGACAGAAACATATATATGATCCTTCCGCAATAATTTTAATTATTGACCTAAAATCCTCTGTACACACTACTTGCTGAACACAAGTGGTCCACAAGAATGATCTAAAAACAACAGTCAGGCTCCAGTCCTATTTCCCATTGAAAAAAAACTCTTGCTCACACACTCATGAACACCAAGTTTCCAACTGAATTTCCACCACATGCACACTTAATATAACAGTGCGGATGAGCTGATCGCTTCCACTCCCACTCCATTCGTCCAGTTTCAAACTCATCCCTCCAACTCATCAACGTTCCTAGTCACGTTTTCTCCATCCTAACACACTGAACCAACTTTCCCTCTCACTCTCTGTGCAAACAACATAAAGCGGAACGATTACATGTGTTTTCCTAGCCTGTTACATGAAAAAGAAAACCTCTTGCTCACAATAGATACTACTACGTATACAGAGAAACATGTTGTATTCTTTTTTAGCAGCCAAAAGTTGGCACGGAAGAAACAAAGTTTAGGGCGCACAGAGAGAGAGAGAGAGGAAATGATGTCGAAGGGGAAACTGGACCATCCTTTTTCCATAACATTTCATATGCGCCTCCGCGCTCTTGCCCTCCATCTTGCACACCACTGGGCCAATTAGTTCACTTTTCACTGCATCACTCCCTGCGGAACAATTTCTCTACCCGCCTATCTCTCAAAGATGATGAACCAAAGAGCTCTGTCTTCCAGCCATTCCACTCACTGAGCATCCAGTGAAGAGGGACAGGGAATATTTAGGACGAAACTAATCACTTTCTATCGCTCCCCTTTTCTATCATCGCTTATTCGTCTCCATTGTATGTAGGATGAGCCACTAATTTAATTATTCTCCCACAATTCCATCCTGCCGTTCTCACACAATTCCCGACGGCAGCATACCACCTCCATGGAAACAACTCAGTTCTCCTTGACCACAGAATACTAATCCACCCGCTGACAACTTTAAATAGCAACAATAGACCATATCAAAGTCATAAATGAAACTGTAGCTGTCACATTGCTATTATATACTAGAGCCCCTCGTCTTTATTCCAGCATCATCATCTATGTAAATTCCCTATCAAGGCCTTCACAGTCACTGCATTACACAATCCAAGATAGGAAAATCATCACGCTCACAGCGCAACGTCTTTCAGCTCGCACAAACCGTACCCGCATGATATTAAAGGCTGAGCTGGTGTAACAAGGTCCCCTGCTCAACAACTTCCACTCGACACAAGCGAGTCTGTCATGCAGGATTATTCCACTGTTCTGCACACTTTACTTATGTGAGTCACCCCGTAATACTATTATGGGTCCAATTCACACATTATAAAATCCCACGGATGACGCTTTGATTATTGAGCGAGCGTGAAATGTACTATTCCACATGCACACACCCACACAACTGCCGCAGAAAGAATCATCCTCTCCTTGTCGCCGTATACGAGGTGATTATCTCCGCAAGATCAGTCCCCACAGGGTCGCCAGATAGAATCAATAAATCTGTTGTGGAATTGCTTTGAAATAGCGGAATGGGCGAGCGAAGCTTTCTGCATGTCTATTTCCATAGCATGACTTTCCAGCATTTTTCAATTAAGGGATCAGACAGAGAGGCGTGGAGCCAGAAAGGCAGAGGAAATCCTAAGGGAACAAAAGCTATGAATAAAATTGAAACGGGATCCAGACTTGGGCACATCATAGCCCCAAATGAAACTTCCCAAACAATCGTCTCCCTCTATATCTTGTAAAGTCGCTGAGTAAGGTAATAACTATTCGCTATTTTCCAGTATGGTGTACACTCGATAATATCTTTTCCGCGTCCCTGATCCTCGTGGCTTATGCAACACGGCTTACAATGTACACTGGCCGAATTATAACACAATGCTAAATCCAATAGCCAACTCTCCTTCCCATGTACTTCAATATACGATATACACGTCTCAATCCAAGTCTAAAATGGAGACATGTGTGCATAATAAGCTCCTGACGCATACGCAAGTACAAAGTCTTGTAAATCATCAACTCCCTCTCCTCATATCACCCTCCCCATCATTCTTCATTTCTGAAAGATGGACGTAAGTGTGGAGGGAGATTGGCTGGAGGAACAGTAGACCTATCATATATTATCCGCGATGTAACATAAGTATAGGGCATCCAGCATGTGATAGCTCAATCCCAGTGGATTCCAGTTAGAACTGCCAGCACCCGAACGCAGATATATACTGTAGAGTCCGCCTATATTCTACTCAGTCCTCATCCCCGCAGATTCCCTTCAAATTTATGCCCTAAATTTCAGAAAGGTATATCACGTCTCACACATGACATTTCTTACGGCCAGTATAGCCTACAAGATGATCAGAATTCAGGAGGGCACAATGAATTCTTCCACGCCATTCTCCCTTGTCTCTTCTACACTGACCCATTTCCCCCATTTATTCCATTTGTGCCTCTGGATATAGCTCCCTTCCAGGCGCATTGATGTAGTATACAAAAGGAAAGCAGAGTTTAAAGAAAAAGGTCAAGTAGTATATCCACATCCACATTCTAACTCGTCAAGCATTCACAGTCAAACTCCCATTCCTTCTTAATTTATTTAAGCCCTCCATAACTGAGCTATAGTGAAAAGTATGATAAAAAAATCAACCGCAGGAATATTATTGCTGTTGTTATTAGAGTCATTGAGAGGATGAGTTGAGTAGCAATGCAGGTACAATATCATCATCGCCAAGGTCAGCCATAGACGTAAATCTTTCCCAGCTGCAATAATACAGCGCAAGAAAATAAATGGGTGTATAAAGGAGCAAAGGAATTTCCTTCTTCTGTCTCTAACCTACATATTATATACGACATCAAACGGGGGATGCAACAACAGCACGTCAAGAGAGAAAGAAGATTAAGAGGAAAAAGAAAAGGAAATAAAAAAAACAACAACGGAAGATTGTATATTCGTCCACGTGCGTCTGCTCAAGGCATTCATTCGCGAAAAGGCTCATGAGGACTAATGGGTTAACATAATGTGTAGCGACGGTAATAATAAAAATTTAACGTATAGTCGAGAATTGTTTGCTCTGCAGATTTTTTTCCGCTCCTCTTTACTTTCTGTACGTCGAAAGAATCCGTCCGACTTCTCCTTCAGGATGAGAACACCTTGCTTCTCGTACTTGTGGGCAGACTGGGATGCGAGTGTGATGAGCTCTTGTTTATTAAACCGCATCCTGTCCCGACTCCCGTGGTCCTTCCAAGCGGACCGCAGTCTGACTCACAGCCACTCGTCCCCTCGTGCGTCCGTCGGTCCTCCTCCTCCTCCTCTCTGCAAATAAATAATTCACAACATCGTTACCAAGCTCCATTAATAATTCCCAATTTCCACTTGCTACAGTTGTAATGTGTGCGCCTTCACAAACCAAGCCTCGCTATGGCTCTTTCTCATATACAACACACAAACTACAATTAACAACCTCATATTGTACCGCACAAGCTCCCCTGGCCCACATAAGATTCCCATTCTGCTATGAAATTGTGAAACACCTTCATTATTGTGGCCCACCGAATACATCATCCTCCTGTACTATAATACACACCAGCAGCCGGCCCATTTCACACAGATTCCCCCGCAGCCCCGAACAACAACAATAATAACGCACACGGAAGGAACTCAAGTGAAAATTTATTACATACATCCTCTGCATCACGGTGAGAGGATGGCAGTGTAAATAAACTTGATTACGACCTCCATATATCTATGGGTCCCACTCGTCCATCCACGACAGCCCGCATCCACCGATTACTTGACACACAACATACACACAAACATACGCCACACATAAACATGCTCGCTCACATTCACCCACATCATTTCCATGACTAAAAAAAACTCCTTCCCACACGAACCCCATCATCTATGAGCCAAAGTGAGCATTGAGCATAAGGAAAGTTGATGGAGAGATAAGCTCGGATTAAATAAATCCATAATGGACCAATATTACTTGAGGCTGAACACATGTTATAAATCCCTTCCGTTTCCTTCTATTACACACACGATAATCACTGAATCCATCTCTCCATCTGCCTCCATCACAGTTCTCACTTTACTAGGTAGAACAAGTGAATAACATGTGAGAGCTGACAGATTTAATTAGTGCACTGAAGCCTCAACCACACTGCACCGCTCTTCCAGCCTTATCCCCTCGCTCTCTCCTCCTTCTAATGTGGCCTATGAAAATTTAAACCTTGCCACATTAATCAGGCTCCAAATTAAATCTGGCTTCATCCATCCTTATAGTAATCAAGGCTGCTTTTATACATGAGCAAAAAGGATGAAAAAACAAGAGGAAAATTCATTCCCGCACATTCGTCTCCGCAACGTGCTCAACCCGCAGCAGAGAGAGCTTCTCCAAGCACGTCAGAATGACTCTGAGAACGTCCTCTAAAGTAAATTGTCAGGATTTTATACCTCAACTCTATACCTCTATTTACTCTTCAGCTCTCTCCTCTTCTGTTCCACATGGCCCAAAGAGCTGAGTCGGCAAGCGGACGAGGAGACTCAGAGCGAAGGCATAGTATAAACTTCCATATTATTTTTATAAGCAGGCCAAGCACACACCTATATACACACAACACTTGAAAATTATCTTGTTTGTCAAGCGGGCATAAACGCATTAGACTCATTGAATTCCATGGGAAAATGTAAGAGTAGTGTGGCTGTATGCAATCAAGATTTTAGGGAGTGAGAAACTACTGTAGCGGCGTCTATGAGTATGTACAAACAGACAGATAGACAAATAAAGGGGAAAAAATATGGAGAAAGTGAGAGGTCTTTGTAGAGCAAAAGAGCTGAACCTTTGATGAGTTCTGCCTCCTCCCACTCCAAATCCCCTCTAATTCACTTTCCCTTATTAGCCAACGCTGCTGACTTTCTCTCTCTCACATCCAGATTACTTCATTTGTAACTGTGTGAAGGGCTGCTCTGCTTAAAAATAGCGCCTATTCCCACAGCAATTCCCCAACTTTTCCCCCACCATCGCCACGCCTTTCATTCCTCACTGTCTCAGTCTCATTAAAGACGAAGGAAAGACGACGACGACGAAGAGGCGGAAAAAAAGTGTAGAAGAGGCCTCCAAAATCTCCAACTTCCAACAAAATCCCTCCTCATCAACGCATCCAAAGGACTCAACTCTTTAACAGGTCAAACTTTTCATCGTCTATGTGTACACACGTCCATTTTCAAACATCTACACGCCTGCAGTAGTGCAGTGCTGCATCATCATGAGCAAGAGAATGCAGAAAGCTCTTTTACGTGACCAATCTCATGCCAAACAAACTAGCAGAATGTCCTTCCCTTATACACACGTCAACTTTGCCATAACATAAGTAGAAAAGACAATTACATTATGCATGATGGAAAACAATAGCATGATACTGTTTTCAACAGTAAAAGCAACATGATAGCAAGATCCGATTAGGAACAACCTTCACAGACATTTTCCACAAACTTCACATCCTCCGCTTATGCATGCTCGCAGGCAAGAAACATTTTCTTCCCTTCAAACTTTCTCCATTGTTCTCCTCCCGCTCTACAGGAATGAGTGCGAACATGAAAGCTCCACTCCCCTCTCTCTCATACTCACACACAGACGCAAGAACAAAACTCACGAGGTCCTCTTGAAAAAATTTCGAGTAGAAGAATAAAGTTGAACAAAGAGTTTCAGTAGTTTCTCCTCGTCGTCTTCTTTTCATGTCATATGCCTTCACAAGGACAAACCTTAAATATGGATGGAAGTGAACTTGTAAGCAACAACCACCTGCATCCAGCCTGCAACAAATCAAAAGCTCTAAATGTTTCTATACCTTTTACTACGCAACTGTTTGGACCTTGCACTCAGGTTCATGCAGAGTCACATTCACATTCTAATGTTACATTGCATTCGTTCGAGTATATTTACATACATACTCCAACAAATTTCAATCCTCATCTCCAAGAAATTCCACCACAGTAGAGTACAGAGCGTGAATTTAAACATGATGGCCATCCACTATGTGCTAAGGCTCAATAAACCAAAAAATATTTAAACATGAAAAGCAACAGAAAGGAAGTACAGGGTGGGCCAGAGATAGGTTTTAGTCGGATGAGCCTTCCAAAAAATCTAACCCATGAAAATTATATAGAGAAGTAGATTTGGGAAAAATACGCCGGAATATATAGAGACCAGTCTATAATTTCCCTCCGATTTCCATGCCACTGGTCCAGAGGAGATGGGACGAGAAGCGGGATGCAGAACTAGGGAATGGAGCTGAGCCGCACATTGGGAAACACATGATCTCATCCAAAGTCAGTTTGTAGGCAGCACGGTAAGGATTTGGAAAGAAATTCAAGTCATTCCCCATACCTTTTTACATACAAAAGCAACAGAGAGAGAGAGTGGATAGAGGATTCATATTGCATACAACAGCCAGAAGGAGGATATGGGGGAAATAATCTAACCTCTGTCCCACTTCCGTCGTCATTTTTGTTTAGCAGACTCCTGAGACGAGAAAACATGAAGCACACATATGAGATTTCACTCTGGAGTCTTGACTTTCCTCTCTCTCTAGCATGCAAATCAAGATTTGAATACTGAAAACTTCTCTCTCTATCCCTCCTCTCTCAATTCAATTGCTCCCTGCCAAAACCTATGCAGTCTTCCTCTGTGACCACAGCGGAGGACAGAAGAGAGAAAGTTTATCTTTTCCCATCCAATGCCCATGGAGTGAATGAAATAAGAGGCATCCCAACCCTCGTCTGAAGACTCCATACGAAACTTGTTTCCCGCATTCAAGTCACTCGTCAGGATAATATGTCGTCCATGTCACACATCACTTCGCCCTCACCCGCTGACCGCTTGCCAGCAAAGAAAATATACATAGAAAACGTCCAATGCTTTCCATCTAAAGCTATACTCTCAGCCTCCAACACAGGCCAAATTACTCCAATTTCAACGCGCAAGCCCTTTCAGATGAGCTTTCATAAAAATTCAGCATAGCAGCTTTCCTTCATAACAATTATTTTTTTTACCTTTGCTGACAGTCTATAGCTGTCCACGACGATGACGATGTCAACAATCCCCTGTCCTCCACCTAGATCCTCACAGCCACAACACAAAGTCAAGCACAACGTCTCGGTCTTCATACAGTCCCAAAAAATTCACACTTGCAATCCTTTCCACGTCCACATATAGTGAGAGAAACACTTTAAGCTCCAACTTATCACCGGAATTTCACCAAAATCCGATTTTTCATCACAATAATTATTTCTCCATCTCTCACAGAATAAATGGAGGATGAGCATGTGGGATGCGCACAGTATACCACAAATTCAACTGGACTATGGAAGTAGACACAAGCTCAGATTCTCATGCCACAGCGACTTGATGGGATTTTACCAATATAATCTTGTCTTTTCCAGCAGAAAGTCTACCATCGACTGACACTCTTCCGCTCTCAATCCACAGAGAAAAGAGATGGAGAAGAGGATCCCACTGTGTGAGTGAGCGAGTATAACGCAGTAGCACAACCGGCATTCCCTTCGCCACCACCGGCTCCCTCTCTCAAT
>JAQIWI010000506.1:0-29731 GCA_034698825.1 Deuterosminthurus bicinctus | reverse complement strand
TCAGTAATGACAAAAGCCAGCAACTTTCGCAAGTTAAGCTGCCCTGAAATTCCAATTTACACGGTACACTGCTTGACACGTGTTTCACAGTCACCATGCAAATATGACCACCCCACCATTTCTGAGGCTCTAATTGAAGTAAAACTGTCGCTAGTATTCGAACGAGTAGACTAAGTTCCATGTCTCCCCATGCTAAATTACACCGGCATACTGATGGGATGGAAAATTCTACGATTTGAATCTCGGGAACAAGACAATGCACCTAAGTTGCTCAATATAGTACAAAGATTATGACTGAGTGTGTGTTCTATCTTGAGACTAGCTCTGACAGCTGTGCCATGATAAATCTGCGGTGAAACAACATGATGAATTACTGGACATTTCGTCTCCATACTCTCATATGCTACTCTCCTTATCGTCCATAAAGTAAGATTAATGCGTTGGTCTGAACACACGCAGATACACAATGACTTTGAATTACACTTGAAGGCACGCAAGGCAAATTCCAACCAATACTAAACAAAATAATAATGCTACTACTTTTAGAATATTTGTCTACACCAATATTCATTTAGAGTCCATTTAAATTTGAAAGATTTTGAGAAAAATACAACAACTGTAGAAAGAAAATTACAAAAGAAGACGATGAAGTTGATCCATCACTTGAATAGTACAACAATTTGGATTTATTCACCAATGAACTATTGGAGGAGTCAATAGGTGGATTCTCCGTGTCCTGACTGATCGAATTGAAGATCTCACTGTACATTTTGACGGCTCTTGTTAGTCTGGGTAATCCACAAGAAGGTGAGAGAGAATGCACAGGAAGACACACAGACACAATCACACAATATGACTACAAAACAGTACTGCTGTCACTCTGTATATAATGATGAATCCTGTCTAGTGATGATAACTGTTGATAAAAAAATGAGACAACGAAAAGATCACAAAAATAATCTTCCTCCGGCCTCCTCGTCAACTTTTTGCATCCTCACGGTAGGATTGATGTGCTATTGACACTGAACTTGATGGCTTCACATGTGTGATGATTCTTGTGAAGTGAGCAATATGCCTGCTCATAACTGTGTCTGCTCCACCACAACAGCAACTCACCCCACACTTGGAGGAGGCTCTAATCAAAAGACACTCTCCCGGAATTTTTCCTCTCTCTCTCTCTCTTTCCTCATGAACACACGCATGCAAGAGCAGACGCAAGTCAGCACACACCCGCAGCCCCAGGACAGACGGAGAGGAGGACGAAAATCGATGCAGGCTACTAAAATCACTCCGAGACAAAAACAACTCCCACTTGAAACTATGGAACAATTCCAATCTTAGGTAACCATCAATAAAGCACCTCAATAATGACATCAAAACTCCTCAAACACCCTCACAAAGTGACACGCTAAAAAAACAAGTTGAGCAAATTGTGCAAAAACCACACCGGTGGGTGGAGAGGAACTCGTGTGGGAAATTAAACGGTGCGTATCGTTCCGATTCTTGCTGACAATTGAGCACAAAATGACAATTAGAGAGGTTTCTAGGGACGAATTATGGAGGAGCAGCAGAAGGAGCTCAGTGTAGGAAAAGAAAAAGACTTGTTACACAAGGATGACGCCTACTATGACTCTAAAGCCAAGTTAAACCAATGTATCCATCTTAATATCTTGGTCCATTACAGAATAATCTATGATTATTCTAGCTCGCTCACTCACACTGTCTAGGAGACAGACAGACATGGTAAAACATGCCCAAAGAGAAGAACCCCTATTGACAAAGGTTATTTGAAGATTACACTGTGAGATTTAGTTCAGCTTAAAGACTCTCGTACACCAATGCTAGATTAACAGGGCCTCGTACCTAAGTAGTAGCCTTTTCTAAATGCATTTGACTCCTCAACTTTTTAGATTACACCCTCACACGTACTCACAATCACACACACAGATCCTCACAACTACACACACACATTCTCCCAAGTAGACACACCGACAAAGACCCCAAGAAGCTGCTAATACACCACTAAGATCACTAGGTTTCCACGGCTTAACCAGAATGAAAAGAGAAGATGACATGGGTCTCACACAGTCAGACACGAACCCAAGATTGAGCCGCATATTACAAAACTGACAGCTCACATCCTCCAGCCTTATTAGACAGACACCAAAGCTTACCTGATGATGAATCTGATGGAGATGAAGTAAGTTATCACTTGATGAATTCTGTTGTACCACCAAGTCCTGTAAACAAATCCCGCCTTGTTCACTCGTAGCTGTTGACGAAAGTCCAGAGAGAGAATCCATTATTGTATTGTTATTATGGTCCTTGAAATGATCAGGAGAGTCAGAGAGAAATCCTCTCCAACGATGACAATCTGCAGTTTTATATTTCAACCTTCACAAGCTTTAACTTTTGCTGAAGGGAAATTTGCACTTTGGTAAGTGTACTTAACTATGAGTATATGTGTGTGTATATATGCGCAAAATTTGTCCAAGTATACGTGTGTGCAAGTGGTAGTAATGGTAGTAGCCTTATGCCAAAAAGGAAAAGGTCTAAAAACCCAGGGGCTCAGGAAGTTGTTTTAATTTAATCCGACCAGGATCAGGAGCAATAATCTGGATTTGTCCAGTCTTCAGAAGGGATCCTAGTAGTTCTCGTCGTAGAAGAACGAAGACTCTCTATGGTAATCTCTGCTGGCTTTGAGTCCGATTTAACCTAAGTCCTGCTTCTATCCATCATTCCATGGGTTGGGCCAAACCCAGGACTCAGGACCTTCAACGAGAGATTGTTTGGGGCGGGGGCGGGGACGACAGGGAAAACCGCCTCAATTATAGCCATCCATCCAATCCTTAACCTGCCCAACACTTTGCCTCTTCTAGTAGCAGCTCTACACACACTCTCATTCTCAAAACAGACACACAAGCCAATTTCCTCTATCTGCTTGCTTCTGCTCCTACTGCTTACGTCCCACTAGAATCTCTGTCTCTGTATGCTTCAACATCATGCCCCCTTCACCACACAACCAGTGCTTTTCCTTTAACAACATCCCATACTGTATATTATATTGCAAGCAGACAATCCGTCATCAAAGCGGTTTCCCACTTGAAAATCATTCCCCTCCCCTTCAAACAAATTTCACATGTTTGATCCCCTAAATACATCCTGCACTACACCTGAAAAAATCCCAATAATAGTCATCTCCGTTCTTTTGTAACAGTTGATTGTGGATGAGAAAGAAAACCAGCATATGAAATTAATAAAGGTAACATGGCGGATGGTGAAAGTGTTGAAATCAACGGGGTTTTCATAGAGAAAATCTCTACCTTTTGGGAGGATTTTGTAGAAAAAGCCACTGTGATCCTCTGTAATCCTTCAATCGCCAATCCTAATTTTTCCTTCATTCCAGTTAATCATCGAGACGGAACGTAGTCCGCGTGGAAGCTTGAGGATTTACAGGCGAATCCTTCTACAGCACTGCTTTGTAACAAGTTAAGAGCACTTTTGTATGTACTCACACAAAGACCTTCTTTTTACATCTCATCAATTGACAATCTACAAATTAAAATGCATAAAGGCCCCCATGCACATTTCCTTAGTATTTTTATACTTCAAGTAAAATACTTGGGACCTTATTAATTTGTGCATAACGCTGAGGATTTTATTACTTGTACAGAACACTTGAAATTTTTTGCATACAACACATTTAGGGATTTTATTTTGCATACAGGTCATTTAGGGATTTTCTTCTGCATGCACAGCGCTTAGGATATTAATTTGCATTCAGAACTTTGTAAATTTTCCATACATTTGCGTATGATGAAGAATAGGGTGCAATTATGAGCTTAGCTTTGTACAGTTCATTCCGCCATTATAAAGTCCAGAGGTTTTTCTTTGTTCCATGTTATCAGTCATATACAATATATTTGGTAATCGTTGACAAACGTCCTCCCCAGATTTATCTATGACGGGACAATGATGATGTGCTCCTGACGACCCACTGTCTAGCTTATGATCATGGCGGCTGTCTTAAGGTTATGTGAGCATATGCGCCATTGTTTAAGTAACTTTGGCACAGTCCGATAAGATTCTTCGTAATGCTCACAGTCAGGCCCGCACAACTTACATAGAAACATTACAGTACATGAAACAAAGGACATTTATAGCGGTCGTTTATAATGTGTAAGTGTAGGAGAAGAAGAAAAAGGACAATACTAATAATAAGGCGAGTTGGAGAGAGGAAGAGAGACGAAGACAAGGGAAAAGGAAGTAAGAGGACGGGAGCCATAAAAGTGAAATAGTGAATGGTCTTTACTTTTGGTATTCTTAGATATCATGTGAGATTTTTGGCTAAGTAGAAGCTTTGTGAGAGATTTAAAATATTTTGTCACTCGTTAAGAAGGACGGAATGTTGGAGAGAGTGTGTGTTAGAGCAGAGCGAGTGGAGAGAAAAAAGTGTAGCAAGATTTTCTCCATTCAATTCATCATTCACATTGATGTGTGCTCTGTGTGTGCGTGTGCATGATATCTCAGAAGTCGAGTGTAGAAGTAGCGGCCGTATGTGTGGGATTTAAGTTGAAAAGGCAGGGAGAGTATGTGTAGTGGCACAAAACTATAAGAGATGGGAGCAAGTCTTCTGGTTTCAACCTAAAATCTTAGCATTTCTGCACCCGGGCATGGGCTACATCCACAACTTGGTTCTTCTGGTGTGTGTATCTTTTGGCGGATACTTGAGAGGATTGGCTGGTGCATGCGGGATTTGGAACATAGCGGGATGCATCCGAGCAACTCCCTTTATATTACGCTTAGACGTATGCACAGGAGTAGACATACGTATATGTACACCCTAGTTTAGTTTATTTGTATGGGTTCGATGAAGTGTACCATGGGGTAGCTTCCAGAAGACCCACACGGGCTCTCATGATTGATGAGGGTGAACGCCTACTGAGTTGTGACGGTTTCATTTCATTGGATAAAAGCCGAGCTGTGTAATTTGGTTGGTTGGTTCCGGGTGAAAACGGGGCAGTTCATTTTCACTGTCTCCCGGTTGCCTAGTGACTCTTTTTTCCTCTGGATCTCCTCCGGATTTCGGATCCGCTCTCTTCTCCCTTTCTCCCTCGTCGTTGTTGTCTCAATCTCACGCACGGGCATTCCAGCACACTCACATACATCCCTGTATAACTTGGAACAGTTCCAAGCTACAACGTCTATATTTTCTCTCCTTTTGGTTGCGGGAATAGTTTGGAAGCTTACTGTGTTGGAATCACGTTCTTCTCACCAGCCTACGTGTTCGTCGAACTCTTTCCATGAGTCCAAGTTAGCCATACGGAGAACTTGTGTACAGTTGGCATCATATTTAACGCTATCTCTCCTCTCAGTTCACTCTGTACATATTGCCTTTTGAGATGAACATGCAGTGGATCTACAGAGGACAGTGCTTCCCAAAGCTGCCGCATGATTATCTGAAACAATTGCTCCTTCCGCATCAGCCACTTTGCCACCATCTTAATTTCCAATCATTCGCTTTATTCACTCGACCCTTAGGAAACTATTTTACACTATGGCTTGTAGTTTCTAAGCACGCGTACGATTCTAATGTGCATTGTAAGAATTATGCATTGCAGGAAAGGGCTATCCAAATTGTACTGGAGGGGAAGAAAAGATCGATTGGATGAGCAAGACGTTGGTTGGACTCAGAAGGCGCTCACATGTGTGTGTGTGTGTAAGTGTGTGTGTGTGTGCGCGAAAGAGAGAGACTGAGTGAGATGTAGGAAATTGATTGACATTGGAAATACTCGAGGGAAAACAAGGGTGGTAGAGACGACACAGAGAGCCACCATGGTCGTTTTGGTAGAGAGGAGAGGAGGAGAGAGAAAACCGTTTTCATACGTGATTACACTCTGGCCTTTTGGAAAATTAGGGGATTTATCTGATAATATGTAATTTGTATTTAATCGAACGGAAGTTTTGTTTTAACTTGATAAAGTCACTTACGATTCAGTGGTTTTAATATGTTTCTTGCTTGATTACCCTCTTCTTTCATCGGAGGCTGGGAGGACGGTACTTCCATGACAGCCTATTTTGATGTGAGTATCCGGAAAATACACATACGGACCAAAAGCATCTTTATTTACGTCTCTTTCACTCTCCATTTCGGAGCATCGTATATATTTTTTTGTTCAGGATTTTATGCCCTTTCCAGCCTGCCTCCACTCTCACTCCCTCTCGCATCCTTAAGCTCATAGGCTTTTCCGTATTCTTCCTCCAGGAATGCACACAGGAAGAGAGCATACTGCGATGGTTCGCATAAATAAATATTGATGTCGGCTCCATACACTCTCTCCGCCTGTCTGTCTGAGCGTCCTCCCTTTTTCGCATTAAGTCAAAATAGAGTGGAGAGAGCACGTGTGTTTGGATGCCTAAGTGACTGTCTGGCGGCATTAGATGCATGCATGAATTTGTGCGAGCGTATGTGTGTGTCGTGCCAGTGTAAAACTCAAAGCTAACCTCCCATTAAGCTCATAGAAAAGTTCAAAAATACATTCGGCGTTAAAATCAAAATTAATAACCCCAAAAATAGCCCCTCTTCCCCAAGAAATGCATGGCTATGTGTAATTCCTGTCTGCGTACGTAACCGTGCGTGTAGCGAAGGAAAGCTCCGCGGAGTGTGTGTATTTCTGTAATGAAAGAATCCTCCGTCTCGCTTAATTAGGAAAGCTGGGTGGAGGGGATTAAAAAGGAAAAACTTTCACTGCTGCACAGCTGAACGGAAGCTAACTTTCACTTAAGCCTTCCCTGTCCCTCATATTGGACGGAAGCAAATGACTGTCTTTTTGTTTCTCCGGTGCATGTGAAATACAAACGTAAGATGTGCAGCTTTACGTAACGACGCATGGAAGTACGACAGAAAGAGATCATTATATCTATGAAATATAGCAGGAGTAAAGGAAGACTACAGTTGTATGGAAAGGACGTCATTAATCCTTTGCTTGATGTCCCGTTTTCCTCTAATAATGATGATGATCAGGGTGATGATGAAAGAGAGCGAGCAAGAGAGAGAGAGAGTGCAGCTTCTTGAATGTTAAAATCCATCGTTAGTGTGAAAGAGCCGTGCGAAGACGAACGTGTCGTGGCATGCGAAATGGAATATCGGAATTTAATAAGGGAAAGCATAACATTGTCTTGTACACTTTCACATCGGCATCATCATCTTCTGGCACCATCGGCATATGATATGGCAGCCAAAAGCCTTAAATTCTACGCATGTACAACGTACGCAAGTTAAAGCATAACTTCGGGTTTGTTCGCGTAACCCTCCTTCTCCTCTCTCTCACTCTTTGGTCGTATGAATAATATGAGAAAATTACAGGATGGAGAATTTACTCAGCCATGCAGTTACACTTTTCATATAAAATGAGCGTGAAAGCGTGAATAATTTCCCGCTCTCTCCATAAAAACACCCGGTTTTATTCACATGCACTTTCCTCGTGTATACTGGGCAAGTTGGAAGGGAAAAGGGACTATCTTGGGCAGTCCATAGAATTCGTCATGGAAGGCAGCAGTGGATGAAAGAGAATGCTGTATACTTTTGATATGAATTTTATTCTATGTTTATTGCAAGAAGCTTGGAGGTATTATTATCACCACACCAAAAGTTGATATGATTATTATTATGACTTTGAGGGAAAAAGGCATTGGATTTTCCTCCCCAAAAAGTCTGTGGAACATCTGACGACTCTGGTATCATCATCCATCATTCATGCGTAGACAGACAGAGCGGGCGGACTGGAGCTATAGCTACAGAATTGGGCTCATAAAGAATCTGCTCTTGTCTATTCTGCATCTTATATTTATGCGTTTGCAGTTGGAAGAGCTAATTTTGATTGATGATGTGAGATAAATATTCTTGAGAAAGAAAGATGCTATACCTGAGGAGGCCTAGGCAATGGGTGCACAATGCCAAGTCATTTGGCCACAGCATGATGGAGAGAGGGGCTAAATTTGTCAGAGATGTTGCGGTTTTTGAAGGTCAAATAGCCCAAAGACAATGATCAGTTGAGAATGAAAAGTACGAGGGAAATAAAATGAAACGTGCGAGGGGACATAAGGCGTTGATTTTTCCGCTGCGAACAGTCATCAATTAAGTGGGAAACTATCTACGATGATAGTAGGATGAGCCAGGTCTCATTGTTTGAACCAGCGCATCCCATTGTGTGCTCACCGAGGGTAACCCAAAAGGAAAATCCTATTTTAATAATCAAATCAGAGCAACCCAATGTAGGACCACACACGCACGCTCACATTACAATCTAAGGGCACTGCTCAACATATTTCTCCATCCACGTTGCACATGAGATGGGAGGAGGAAAAATAATGTGTTCTGATCCAAATGTCAACATTTGTTGAACGATTCTTTTATACACATAAACAGAGGCAGGCAGCCGGGCACATGCAATTTTCTCAATTCAATATCATTCAGCTAAACTGCCGGCGTGTGATTGCAAAGACGAAATGATGGGCAAGTGTTGGATGTTGCACCATGTACCACAGCACCATGTCTTTTCTCTGGACTATTTTCTCTACCATCTGACTGAACTAGATGTGTGTAGTAGGCAGAGAAGCGGGTGGTGTTTTGTAGGTGTGAATAAAAATTTGCATTTGAATCCAAAGGGCGACGAGGACAGACAAACGCCTTCTCGTTGGTTTTCCGACCGTCGTTCCGCCACCCGCTCTCTCTCTCTCTACTTCATTTATTTAGGCAAACAAGAGCCGGCAGCCGGGCATTCAAGCTGCCTTTATCCGATACTTTTTATATTTTTCAAACCTCCACCACGACTGCCACCTCCTCCTTCGCATCATCATGATCACGGACAAACCATTCAGTTTGTTTAGCTTTCACTCCCTGTCTGATCAAACGGAAAAAATCATCCTCTTTTCATTCTAATCCGACTATCTATTTCGGATGTGAGCCACCACAAAGCACTTGCTTCGCATAATGTCATGTACATAGGGAGGAGCTGGAGCTTGAAAGGGGCTCGTCCTTTGTCCTACAACCAAATGGCTATCATTTGCAAATGAGCAACATAAGGGACGACTGTGAGGTCCTTTTTTTGTTTACTCTCTCACTCACTCATCATCATTTGTTACATTGTGGTAGGCTAATAATTTGAGCCATTAATGAATTCAATTAATTTCCCTTTCCAATCCTCAGAATCACACTATAAAGTCTGTCGTATATATGTGAGGAATAATGAGCAGCACAGCACCATACGTACGATGAAAAGTTGCTTACTTCAAACAATAGCCTCATCTGGTGTGTACTCGGCTCATTCAAAGTCATAAAATTTGCATGATTGATTGATCATGATGACAAACTTTGTGTCTTTCTAGCTTAATTTATCTCATGCACATGTCACAATTTGACCGTTCCAGCCAAATCTGGCATGATAGGGATGTCCTTTGCCACACGCCGGGGCCTTTCTTTCTGCGGATCCAGAAGGAGTACGGCGGACTTGAGCTGAAAAAATTATTCGGAGCCAATCTCCGTTTTAAGGCTCGTCTTTGGTCCTGAAGTAACATTTTTGTTACACATCAGTGTATACATCATTCATACGCAGAAAATTATGAATGCTCAACATGATGGCATTCATCTAACAGGTGTTCATAGCCATGAAAAATTGTACACGGATTTACATTTACTGAAATAGCTTGCGCAGCTCATGGTGAAAGAATATCGGCTTATATATATATATATATATATTTTTCTATTTCTTTTCCTGCCGTTCACCTTCCGGTGCGATTTGGCCGCCATCTTTACTCCCGTGTGTGCACTGCCACGCTATACAACTGGAAATTTAAGCCAGTTTTTCGGAATTGCACGAAACTGATACTGATAGATGATAGCAAATTTAATTAGAATGAGTTGATTTAGTTGCATTTCAATCGAGGAACTGAAATTTTCAAGAGTAAAACCGCAGGAAAACAAGTGAAAATGTCGGAGGGGTGTACGAGTTTTCAGTACTCCCTGTAGAACATGGCGCGAGAAAAAGGTTTAAATTTTGGCTTTGCCAGTGAACTGACTCACTAACCACACCTGTTATGCTGCTGAGGGTGCAGCTTATATTAGAATTAGCATTTATTTAGGCTTTATTTTTTAACTGTTTTTTATTTGTTTTTTAAAAGCATAACCGGTGACAATGGGTGATTCTAAGTACGTGCTTTTGAGCAGTCTTGTGATTTTTGCCATCATTGGTAAGTGACAGACTGTTTTTGTCCTTGGGATTTTGAAAAGAATACGGCATGAGATCTGTCAGTGCTCTTGGAGAACATTTGCATATCTTGTGTTATTTTCAGGAACAACTTGGTCAATTAAATGCTGGGTGTGCAACTCAAGATATGATCCAAGATGTGGGGACCCATTTGACAACACCACATTCCCTGTTTCTGACTGTAACTCGGCTGAACACAGACGGCCACGTCTGGGCAATGTATCACCGACTATGTGCAGGAAAATTGTCCAGAAAGGTACTGATGTAGTTATGATTTTGAAGAAATCTTGTGTCAAGGACAATTATTTATTACAAATGTGGTGTTATTTGCAGTGCATGGTCAATGGCGGATTATCCGTAGTTGTGCCTTTCTTGGGGAGCCCGGCATTGGTGGTGACGAGAGATTCTGCAAGAGATACACCGGAAACTATGACATCTATGTAGAAGATTGTACTTGCAGGTAAGTTAGACATGGCTGAATTATTTGAGGCAGTAGGAGAGGATCTTAAAGGTTACAGGAGTTGTAAAGACGACTTTAAATCTTCGATATAGAGTGGTAACTATAGCAACTTGAGATCTAGGGAATCTCCATTGTGAAAATGACTATTGCGAAGAATGTATCGTATAATCAGCTATTTTTAATTCACAGGTCAAAAGACGGTTGTAATTCCAGTCCGGTGACAGTTTCGTCAACTGTATTGAGCTTGATTGCAGTGTTAGCAAGATTAATCGTGGGGTGAGAAATGATTCCGTCCAAGTTGAAGAGGAAGCAGAAGACTTTTGCAATCAAGTCGATTGAATTTCAACGTGCCACTTGAAGACATTACATTTTTAGTATATAAGTTGTATCTAGCTGCACAGAAAAGCTAACTTAAACTACAAATACGCTCACACTGTAATCTCAAGACATGACAAATTCCGTCCTCTCTACTTTCATTAGGGTTAAAACTTTTGTATTACCATTTTTAACTTAGAAAATTTAATGACTGCCTCATGCAGCTCAATTTTGTTGTACATACGAGACGATGTTGGTGATTACTGTGCGTTTTTATCCAACAGTAACTTGAATTACTTGTATTTTTATAGAGTAAGCCTAGCATCATATTTTGTGTAATAAATGCTCGTGCTCATTCGACATTGTTAAATTTTATACACGCTTCTCACATCCTAACGACATTACCTCCAAAGTTTACTACACTCTTCCATTGAAATCTATTGTAGACATGGTAGATTATAGTTCATTGTCAAACGAAGCTACCTTGTCAATTTCGACACCGATCTTCCCAACTTTTTCATCATCATGTATGTCTCACTCACACAATATTACATTCTACTATCTGTAAGAAAACGATCAAGTACCCAGCAACTCATCCTAGCTTCACTGAAGCAAAGGAGTACCACAGCTTAGTATATACTTTCAATGTAATACAACAAGTCGAATGTTCCCTACGGTATTGACTCCCTAGATGTCTGTGAAAGTCTCATAATCTCCACTCCTTTCAAGCTTTCACGGAGAGGAGACGGCTTGTCTTCTTCCAAGTATAATCGCATGCTGTTCATAAGGAAAATCCCGGTCATGGTATATTGTTGCCTTGGCAACGTACAACATAATCCCCCGCGATGAGCACATAAGTTGCAGGCACTGAGAGTACAAAACCAAGTCACTTGCGAAATATTGTTTCATAAGTTCGTGCCTGCAGTAGGCAAGTGTCGGATTATTAAATCTTTCTTGACGACCTTGGTAGCCCATATATAAATGACCTGTGTAGGACTGGAGAAGGTCAAAGGAGATAATAATTCATACTCAGCCTCTCATATCCTGTCACACCCGATGAAGGGTCCGGAAAACGGAAGAGCCTGCAGGTGCCCTTGACTCGGCAGTAAACACAACTGAAAATTTGCGGCAATTTTCAAAAGTTTCATCAGTTAAATGTGATGTGCGAGGGAGAAAAAACCACACCTTATTAAGCATTCCAAAATGCTGTTTAAATTATTTTTTCTTTCAACCTTTTTATTTAAGTTTGCAGGTAAGACAGACGGCACTCGTAGAGTGTTTTAATAAATTAAAAAGTTAACACATTTAATTCATAAGTGTGACATTCAAGCATCGACAACGGCTGTGCGAGTAATGTCAATAGAACTCTTGTCAGTACTTTATCTTTTATGTCTAACTTCCGGTAGTGGTGGAGGCTGATCCCGCAGTTATTGTTGTGTGGTCGCACCCAATTTTTTTTAAACCAAATCATAGCCATATCCTTCCTATACTGCTGTATATAATGCTCGTTACTAAGATTTATTTTTGGCCGCAAGCAGTATAGCTGATTGTTTTTATCTCGTGACCCCAACGACGACCTTGTGGTTAACCCATGTAACAGTGATTTTAATAGTAATGAGAGGATGATTATTGTCATTCTAAATTTACAGAGCCCATCCGTTGCTATCAATGCAGCTCAGTGGATGGGCAAGACTCGTGTGGAGTTTACGGGAAATTCGACCCTGACCGACACGTTCCAGTGGACTGTCAAGGAGATGAGGCGGTGACTCCAGGTACAATGTGCATTAAAATCACCCAACAGAGTCCAAGGGGATTCATCTGGGATGGAAGGTAAAAGAGTGATGATGGTGATGATGATCTCACAAGATCCTTGAGAACAACTTTGAATGATTGACCCTGGGAAAATAACTGATTGACAACAATGATGTCAAATTTCAGATGGCGTCAAGTTATCCGTCGGTGTACTAGTGTGGCCAATACAGGTGTGACCGGGGTATGCAATTGGGGAATTCATGAAAATGGGGTCTACTGGGAGGAGTGCTATTGCTCTGGAGACGCTTGCAATTCAGCCAACAACCTTCCACAAATCAGTATCTTCCGCTCTCTAAGCCTCAGTCTTTTCGTCTATTTCCTTTGGACGAGGACTATGCCATAATGTCATCATCTCCTTCGTCATCATCACTATCACTCAGACCAGTACGTACTGGCAAGACATTTATACAAGCCAACGATTCCGTCCAGTGACACAAGCCTGTAGAAATAGGCCTTTTTTTATACTCTTATACTCAAGAGCTTTATCACACATAAAACATTAAGTTTTTAATCAATCATAGTTGATTGCTAATCCAGTCAGCTAAAATTTATACAAGTGATGCTAAATATGTCTCTTTTACCAAGCTCTCTGTCCTGTCATGAACAGCAAGAAACAAGAATCCATTCCGTCCTTCTTGACCCATTCCCCCTTTTGTACTATCTTCCCCCCTCGCCTGTTCTTGTTGTAAGTAATTCCATTTTGCATTAAGGCTAGATAGTTTTTTTTTGTATATTTACTCTCTTTGTTGTCAAATTGTAATCACGTGTGTCCTCCAACATCATTGTGAGGACACATATAATAAATTGATGTCTCAAGGGGGTTTCTTCCAACATCTCACTCATTCTCTACAGGTCCTACATTCTTCTCCTCCATTTATACTCACTAAATAACTGAAGAAAGCTCATTTTTTCTTAACTCCTTCATTTTTCCCCAATATATCTATCTACCCCCATAGATACCTACACATCACTACTACCCATCCATATACCATGAGAAAAAAAACAAGTAGTAATATCAATCCACTTGATATGGAAGCCTCTCTCTCTCAATCCGTCCCACATTCAAAGGGTTACATGTGCATAAAGGCTTATGTCTGTACAGAATTTGCACAGTATTATCTCCTGCCCACATGACATATACTGCCAAACTATATATACACAAACTACTGCCAAACTTTACAGAGAGCCGGGCCAGAGGATATAGTAAAGCAGCAGGACGACGGGGAGCAGCAAGAACCAATGGCACCAAGCCCCACCTCCTAGTTGCTATGAAGAAACTTCTTTTGTGAAACGAGTTAGAGTCGTCCAAAAGTGAGGTCCAGGACACCGGTGGGAGCCCCATTTCAAGCTTCAGTTTGGTGGAGACCTTGAAAGCTGATGGGTTTCTGTAAATATGTGCAAGATATGGGAATGAACGTGGGAAGTAGGGCGAGAGGGGGTTGGGGGGGTTTGAGGGGGTTACGGAAAAAGGGGGTAAGGGGGTTATGTCCAAGTGGCTCACCCACACCCCCTCACGACTTCCAGCATGACCCCCCCCCGTACTCTGCTCAACACTACTCGTCGTCGCCACTAGTAGTATCACTCACACACACATTTCTATAATGATCCACGATCGCTGCTGCTGCTGCTGCTGCTGAGAGACCTTTTTTCCACTACTTTTCTACTACTACTACTACTACTACAGGACGACTTGTACTACTACTACTTCTACTACTACGGGAAGAAGAAGAAGAGCAAGAAATTCTACTACTACTACTACTACTACTACTTCTTGACTGCTCTTGCTGCAGCAAGACTATTTAATTATTGTTCTCCTGTTGAAAAGGGAGACTAAAGGCTAGATAGGGACGAAGAGTGGAGAGAGATGGAAAAAGGAACAAGTATTAGAATGGAAATGTTTTTTGAGAAGGAGTGATCTTGAAGTTAAAATGTTAAGAAATATAAAAGTTTTTCTGTTTTGAGAATGTGATTTTATGTGTGTATATATTCACAAGTGTGAAATAATTTAGTGTGTGTGTAGTGAGGAGGAGGAGGAGGTATTGAGGATGATGTTGTTGATGATGATGATGGAAAGTTGTGTGTGAAGTTGCTGTGGTGCTTCGGGAATCCTCCGCTAACAACAACTTTTCCGCTGCTCCTTTGTGTTTCTTCTGATATATATAAATGGAAAAAGTGAGGTGAAATCAGAGGATTTTATGTGGGGACATATGGAGGAAATTATTGGAGACTGAGGGTGATTTTTGTGATAATAATTTTGAGGAGAAGAGAATAATGGAGGAGAAAATGATGGTCCGTACTGGTCGTTAATACTACTGCATATTAAAATATAACATGTGCGAGTGTGTGTAAAAAAAAAACAAGTCTTGCTATGGCTACTACTACAACTCCTACTGCTGCTGCTATTACTACTACTACTACTACAACTGATACTACTGCTACTACCATTATATCGGCTTGGACTACTTGGAAGAAGTGTAATAGAAGAGGTTCTAAAAAAGCCATTGCTCTTGCTACTACTGCTAGCACTGAGCATAAGAAGAAGACGAGTGGATCATCATCATCTTCGTAATCATAATTATCGAAAAAGAGTCATAAGCTTCTGTGTACTACGAGGAGGAGCAAGCAGTAAGAAGGAGAGGAAGAAGAAGAAGAAGAAGTAGAGAGGAAGAAGACTTACGAAATTTTTTTGCTATATACACATTTCAAAGAAGAAGAAGAACAACTTTTGTCCAACTCTTTCTCATGTCTTTCTTGGTTGTGGTGAATGAGGAGAGAGAACTATATATGAAAAATTACGCCAAATTCAATTATGTCGGCGGCAATTAAAGGCTTAGTGAGTAAGAAACGAAGACGGTATAAGCAAGACGGATTTGATCTTGATTTAACCTGTAAGTTAATTTCATTTATAATTATTTTTTATATTCATCTTTCGTGTGCAAGGTTATATTTGGTGTTGTGGCTGTTCTTGTTCTTGTTGCGGACGACGACAACGACGACGTCCATATAAAGACCCATGAGAATCTCTTTGTTTTATATGTGACTAATGCAGTGAAGAAGAAGAAGACATGGGTGAAATTAATAGTAAGGGATTCCTTTTGATCAAGCTGCTCTTTGTTCAGAATGGATTGCGAGGAGGATGTAATTTTTAATGAGAATCCGAGCCGGCTTAAGCTTTCGTAGACAGCTGAAGGACATGCTCTGCTTTTGGTTTCCAAGGGTTAATTAGTATTAGGAGTGCGAAGAGGAGAGGCAGAGAGAGAGAGAGAGAGCTTTTCAAGCTGGAGGACGTTGCTAGGTCGATCTTCTTTCCTTTGGCCTCATAAAACAAGCCGTGTGGTTTTTTAAAAGTCTGTGATTTTGCTATGATTCAACATTCAAGCCATGATGCTTCCCTTCTCGCCCATTCTTCTGCCTTCGAGACAGTAATAATAATTGATGCTGTGCTGATTCTCAGTGATGATGAAGAGGAGGATGAGGATGAGCTTTGCAATCCCAATGAGTTTTACTTTGTTTGGCACATATGAACCATGAGAAGATGATGAATGTTCTGACAAAATGTCTATCCCATATGATGAGAGCTCAGGGCAAGTTTTGTTCTTGGGCTGGATTATTTATTAAGCAAGCCTTTAAAATATCCTTTCGTACAGTTAGATGAGCTATTATTCATTATATTGCGGTGGCTGAAGACATAGGTCATCATCGTTGTAGTTGTCGTCGTCGTCGTCGTCACCGCCGGGTTAAAATCCGAATCGAAGGCCGACGGGAATGTTGATTGAAATGCATATTCTCACGTGCCCCTCGCATAATTTCTTTCTTTGCAGACATTTGTGATAATGTAATAGCTATGGGTTTTCCTGGTGAGAAAATTGAAGGATTTTATCGGAATAACATCGATGATGTGAAAAAGTTTTTGGAGACGAAGCATAATGACCGATATAAAATTTATAATCTATGTTCAGGTAAGTGATTTTTTTTCGCTTTCTCTTGGTAAATTAAATGTAAATGGAGCTACATGGTGTATGCAGTGATGGTGATGATGATGATGAAGAGCAGGAGAGCTTTGATCCCTTTTCATATGGATGTACTCGTCATCATCAAGTGTTACGGGATTCATTTCCTGGATAAAATTCTGATAATAATCCCTGATAATGCAGAGAGTGATGAGCGTATCAGTTTGTACACCTTGATGGTGAAGAGGTCTAATTATGGAACTGGATGAAAGCAGGACCCAGTTGGTATAATCCACCTGTCAAGTTTGCACAGATAGAGGGAAATTACGGACGGACGGGTCCACTTGTTCCACGAACAGTGAAGGGAAGGATTTTTCCAAGAAGAACCACATTTTATATAGTGAAGCGAAGCTTGAGGCTGATTTTTTTTATAGCAATGATGATAGCATCACCATGATCATATGTTCTCCAGAGCGGAGCGTATGTTTAACCTTGGACCAGTTAAGTATTCGGTCATGTGTGGAGATGGTCCAACGTTTCATGATGGAATGCTCAAAAGTGAGATAAATTGTTGGACGGATTTTTTGGTTCTCTCAGTTGTCCAGTGACTCTTTCTGAGCAGTAAGACACTGTATGCGTATCATTTAAGTGGCACTTTGGCTGTTTGAAAGATTAGTTTTTATAACTTTTCCGTCGTCCTGAGATGTTTTTTGCATTGCGAGTCCTTTAGCATTGTTATTCAAGTCCGCGGAGATAGCAATGCTAGCTAAGATGCGAAGGAGAGATTTGAGGGTAGTTATTTGTCTATATTATTATGACCTATTATAACGAGTCAGCAGAATCCTTGAGGCTTCATATCAGCAGTCACCTTTAGTCTTCTTGTGTTTTTTTTGTTGTTTAAAATAGTCGATGGGGGAGAGAGAAAGAGAGACTCATGGAGAAGAGGAGTTTGTTGGGAAGGGTAATTGGATGATGATGATCAAGAAGAAGAAGAAGAGATGATGATCATCACGCATGGTGACTCTGTGAGACTGCATCAGTTCCGCACACTCGCTCAATGCTTGATTTTATTTAGCTGTCAAATGGATAGTGGAGTAGGAGGAGGAGGAGGATGATAATGATGATAGTAGTGATGATGATGATGATGATGAAGCTTCTCAAGATGAGTAGATGAAGTCTCTGCCGATGTAGCTCCATTATGTCATGATGATGATGAACTTTGTGTACGATGACGCTAATGTGCGTGTGTCTGTGTTTGAATGCAGAACGATCATACGACTTATCAAAGTTCCGCCCGGGTTCCGTGGCCCATTACCCCTTTGATGACCACAATCCTCCAAGTTTGAACGTGATACCAGCATTCTGCACGGACGTTTATAACTGGCTAAATAGTCATCCTGACAATGTGGCAGCTGTTCACTGCAAGGCTGGAAAAGGTCGAACCGGTGTCATGGTCTGTTGTTATCTGCTTCACTCGGGCAAGGTTACGACGGCGGTAGATGCGCTGACCTACTACGCAACCATGAGAACTCATGACCGGAAGGGAGTCACGATACCGAGTCAACAACGATACGTGATGTACTATGAACATCTTCTGAAGAATCCTGGGATTGAGTACACGCAGAGGTGAGTTTGAGGACTTTTTCAATCTTGTTCCTGTTGGTCGTGTGACCTTCGTCGTCGTGTGTTGTGTTGTGTGTGTATGTGTAGGAAGGAGCTGTTTTGTTGCTATGGATAATAAATTAACATTGAGTGCCGTCCTGGCTGGCTGTGCGGCAGTGTCTGCATGACAGGGGAATTCCCCCTGGAGGCTTTTGGAACAAGCGATATAGTAATAACATTGGTGGGGTGTGGATGACAGGACGGCACTCAGAATGACTGATGTGTACATGACTTATTAGTTGATGAATGTACTCCTTAAGGTTGTGTGTTTGCATAATATGATGCGAGTAATCAGTTTAATGTGTAGCTGATACACGGTTCCCGTTTTGTTTTTGTTTTAGTTGTGAAAATATTACATTTTCTTGTGCACCCCACAGACCCGTCCTCTTGGCATCAATTAAAATTACCGGAAGTCTACACTTCGCCGGCTCAAGCCAATTAAGTTTTAGTCTGTACAATGCGGGGAATTACTACGGCTCGGGTGGTATAGAATGGAGGAGAGCCATGCAGGGTGCTGGAGCCCTCAAGCTCATTCTTGACGCTAATATACCTCTGAATGGAGATGTTAAAGTGGATGTATATGGAAAAGCTTTAGTGAAGAAGGAGAAGTTATTTCAGTTTTGGTTCAACACGTTCTTTGTGGACCCTATATCGGAAGCTGGGAACGACTTGCCGATGTGCAGCATTAGGTGAGCTGGAGTGATGAAATTCGTGTGTGTGTGTGTGTGTGTTTGTGTGTGTTACAAGTGGAGGATGGGAATGCTGTAAGTTGTGAGGTTGACATGAAATTTATGTAATGGTATTGTGGTGATGTCAACAGGTTTACTTCGCAAGAGCCATCTAATTCCAGTCGTGAACGTGACCTTGATCGAACGATGTCATGTCCACCGCCGGCAGATACCCAGCGTCCTGCTCTCCCTGCACAGTGGATGCGGTGCGTGTCAACGCGGCGGCTGACGACAACTGCAGCCTCTACGACGGATCTAAAATTAAACATGAAACCCACGTTGAGTCTCAAATTAATTAAGACTCAGTTAGATAAGGCAGTTAAAGACAAGCAAGATAAAATGTATCCCAGTAACTTTAGTATTGAATTAGAATTCTTTGAAGATTTAACGGAAAATAACAAAAGTGGCTCATGGACGAGGTCGAATTCAGATAACAATAGTCATATTCGAGGGAGTATTAGTTCCAGTGACTCCGAGTCGGATGAGTCGAGCGCTTCTAGTTTAGATAAAAACTGTTTTCGAGAACCTGATTGAAGAAACTTAATTGATTATGTTATATTATTACTATTATTATTATGCAAAACTACTCTTTACCAGACACGAAGACGAAGCATGAGGACATTTGACATGATCGGCATAACATTATTATATTAATGATTTTACATCATTATAATAATCATTATTATTATAGTATATACATAAATATATATATTTAAAAAATGGAGATGGATCGACCCCAGTCGCCCGCTCTATCCCCCCTCACCTCGACCCGCCCATTCTTTCTCACACTTCGTAGCTATATAACATTATATATGATAACTATGTAATATGATGAGGATACAAAAGGAAAAAACCTATATACATCTAGCTATGTAGGAAAGGTATATTATTATTACTACTGTGGAGCCACTCCCACGCCAATATTATTACTATATATGCATTATCTTATATTGAAAGAGGAAGAAGAAAGAAAACTGTACCAGTTTCACGTCTCATATTTGTTTTCATTTTGAAGAAATCAATACAAATCTTGTTTTTTATAATAACCGAAATTATAAAATATAACCAAATCAACTGCGTTTACAAACTACAGATTGATATGTTGTGTGCAGGATTTGAATGTGAAGTCATCCTTGACTATCTTCATGTGTCAGTGCATGTGTCATTTCAGATGGAAAGAGATTACGTCGTCGGAGCTGTGAAGACAGTAGAATCGGAAGGCTGGCTGAACTCATCATTCATGTGTCTCTTGTATCACGCCTGTCATGACATGGTTTCAACTTATTCCCAGCTGATCCCATGTTTCATTCTGTACCCCAATGTCAGCCGCCTCAATGTGCTGAAGAATGGATTGTGTATGAAGAAATCTTTTGTACCATTAGGATGCAGTACATTAGAGTGTGGAAGGAAGAAGAAAGATGTACATCAAAGAACATGCTTTCAGAATGTGCATGAGAGGATAAAAGGAGGCGATGGTAAATGTTCAAATCGGTTCCTCTAACGATCGCTATGTCATTGACCAAGGTTAAGCATGACCTGGCAATTTTTCTGAAGCTATTCAATGTGTGTGTTTGTATGTATGTGCAGTTAATGTTATTATTACATGTGCATGATGGATGATTGGCGCTGCTGTTTATCACTGCACTGTATCCGCCTGTTGTTAAGGAAACTGAGTGACCTAAAGAAAGTCAAGTCACGTAATGTCGTGCGGGTTGGAGGAGGACGGGAACGACAAAGAAAGAGCAATTCATTCTGAATGTGTACGAGTGCATTTACTTTCCGTCCATTGGATATTATTTCACATTATAGAGGGGCAGAAGATGGACGCCAGAAACAACAAGGAGTTTCCTCAGCTCCGAGCACCGAGTCTTGGTCGTGGAAAGTTGAAGAGAAAAGTTACCATAACTACTGCTGACTTCAGCTGCTCCTTTATCTTACAACAAGATGAAAGTTAGTTTAATCTACTGCTGGTTGTTTGGCGACCAGTCGGAGTAATAGGAACACACTAGCTGCCGCCGGTATGCTTTCTGTCTTCCTTTGGATAATTTATGATGGAGAAACTCTCGTGTTTTCTCGTCGTCTGCCCAATATGTACATGAGATCGTGTATGTAATGTGTGTGCAAGTGCGCCTGGAGAAAATTCGGTGGAGGAAGCTCACGAAATGATAAATCACCCACTTTCTTTTTATAT
The DNA here is from genome assembly GCA_034698825.1 of Deuterosminthurus bicinctus. Classification (NCBI taxonomy): domain Eukaryota; kingdom Metazoa; phylum Arthropoda; class Collembola; order Symphypleona; family Bourletiellidae; genus Deuterosminthurus; species Deuterosminthurus bicinctus. Next base: position 8,348 of record JAQIWI010000506.1, on the reverse strand, counting down.
GATTTCATGTCCGTCCGCCCGTCCATTTCGGCCTTGTGCACAAGGTGTTTTCACATTGGAAAAAGCACTCGAGTTTTTGGTCCATTTGCCCTTGATTTCAATAGGAGGCTCTGGTGTGGAATTTCTCGTGAAATTATTCATGAGAACTTTTATTAATCTCTTTCACACAATGAGCAGAGAGTGTGTGGCAGCCACTTTTTCCAAGGAGTTGTTATTTACGATCCTCTCCCCCGTATTACATTTCCATTACTGCCAGAACGCCTCGTCATCATCAGTCAGAATAATGGAATGCATGTGAGGAGAAGAATGAATTTCCTATGTGCATATAGAATACTACTCAGCTCACCTGATCGCTCCACTTAACTGACCACTGTTTCGGAGGTTAAAATTAGACTGCTTATGCACAAGTTATCCCTGCAATGTGCTATGTGAGTAAGTTTGAATAATTATGATGATGAAGACGGCTGCCACTGCATGGACAGATTAACTTTTACTCACACAGTTTCTCTTCCCTCCTTACACATGAATATGGATGGAGTTGCGGCGGTATGAGTGAGGCAAGTTCATTTTCAATGTGCATTCCTCCTGTGCCGCAGTGTGGGAGGATGTCGAGTGCAATTTGCACAAAGGCTGTTATTAGGGGAGCATTTTGCCATGTGATAATTACACGACTAATGCGTTGCTACAAGATGAAAAACTTTTGTTCAGCTCCTCTTCTTCTCTCCGCTCAGAGAGAGAGAGAGAGAGAGAGTTGATTGATGTGGGAAGTTGTGAGGATTAAAAGGAGGCGAGGGGAGCTATCAACCTTTTGACCTCTAAAATGTCACACTTCCATGGATACAGTCATGACACCTGGATGTTATACGGGCGGTGGATTAGATATTGCTTCTCTTTGCTCAGTCTCTTTAATTATCTTGTTCACACAAACACATGTGGATGCATTTAGCTGCATGTATACAACTTGTGCTGATGACATAGCGAGGGTGTTGTCCAGCTCTGTAAGTTGTCAAGTTCAAACAGATCCCCTGCAGACAATGTACACAAGCTGGACAATCAATGCTACTACTAACGGTCATCTTACACATAAAGATGCCAAGCTCACACCGAGTACTTTGAAGGAGAGTGAAAGAGACATGTTATCACTGCACAGTGTAAACACATTCGGGGAGCTGTTATGAAAAGAAAGTGCCGTGAAGCCGACAAGGATTTTCAATGCCTGTGTGTGTGTGGACGTTGACGAATAGAAGTAAATAAAAAAAAATTCGATAGTGTGGAAAGTCTTTGCCAACGTCATCAACACTGCCGCCGTCGGTATCATCATGATCGAGAGATAAAGATGTCAACGACCGATGTTGTCAGCTTTACTTTCTCCCTCTTTGCCGTCTCCAAGCGATAGTTTATGTGTACACACATGCAACTATATGTATATAGCGATTGTGGAATGAATACCAAAGAGGTAGATAAAGGAAAGCCGGGGATTTCATGGAGGAAAATTGAGGCCTTTCTGCAGTCTCTTTGACAAGTTTGAATGAGCGGCTCAAGTTTGTGCAAGAAATTAATTGGTTGCGTGCTTGCTTATATGTGAAGAGCACCGGAGGTGTTGGGACAAAGAAAATGGGACACACACATCATACGACTCTTCCAACACAAGTACACACACCACAGGCCACAAGAACATTAAATGAAAACTTGGACAAAGTGGATCCATTGGAACGTGTCGTATTTATTGGCCAAGTGTTATGGAACTCTCAATAGCTCGTCAGATAGCAAAGAGTTAAAGCCTTGCTACCTTTTGTACAAAAGTAGGACCAGTGAGTCAGCGGATGTGTGTGTTTGTATATGTGTGTGTGTGTGGGATGAAAGACAAACTACTAATTGCTAATTAGTTTCCTTATATTTCTTCCTCCTAATGATGCCTGGAGGAGGAGGAGGAGGACGGAGGCTGTGCGATAAGAGAGCAAGTTTCACACGCCTTCATTGAGTAGCACAAATCCAGCGGGATGTAATCCATGATCGTGTCCTCCGGAATTTCATCAATCTTTCTCCTAACCAATCCACGAGGAATAATCATGCTGGAGTCCACTAATTTCTAGCTTTTCCTCTTGCGCTCCTGTCTCTCCTAATGGCATTCAAAGTGCATGCAGTTATGTATACAGCTGACGAGATCCTTCTAATCTATAGCCGCTTGGATATCGCTAATGCGCTGGCTTTTGCTCACAGAGATTACATTGAAATGCAGCAACTCTTTGACGGAACGATAAGAGAGACACGAGCTCTGGAGAGTGGGAGGGGAGCCCCCTCCCCCTCCGCACACTCAAACGATCACACACACACACACAAACAAACATACACACACACACACAAATCCAGGCACACATGTAATCCGATGAGGAGGAATTCTTTGAAAGGCTTCTTCATTCCTTTGTAATCATTGAGTACTGATGCTGTGGTAATGTGTGGCTGACAGACATGTAAAATACATGTACAAATGTATGCGCCTCTCTGCAATAATAATGAGCATAGGAATGACGTGGAGGGCATGTAATAATGTTTTCATAGGGACACTGTAATATTATTGTTGTTCCAATGTCAAAGAGGCATGATGACTGTGAGGACCGATGGTGAAGGAAGGCGGAAGAGTGTGTAGGAGAGGGGCGAGAGAGAGAGAAAAAAAGTGAAAATTCAATTTAAACCAAGTTGAAGAAGACACACATAATATGCAATAATGGGAGTCAGACCGGGTTTTCACAAGACAAACAAGAGGCAGAGAGAGAGCTAATCTGACTCACTGTGTGGCTTTAAAAGAAGAAAAGGCAGAAGAAGAACACGTAACGGTTCATTTGACACACTTGAGACGTTCAGTCTGAATGCATAGAAAATCTTGGTTTTACTACCTTCAAGCCATTTCATTCACACACTTTACACCGAGAGGAGCAATCCATACTTTAGAGACACATACAAACACACACACACACACAAATTACACATGTACATCCTCACTCATCCCTTGCAAACATACACACTTCCAAGGGGACCTTTAAAAGGAATACACCTTCTTTATACTCACTTTTAAGTTAATTTAAAATCTCTCAATCCTTTTTTCCTCCTTGTTTCCTTCACATATCTACTTCATCCATTATTAGTCGTCTCCTCACCGCTCTCTGTTATTCAACCCTGGCCTCTCTCGTGGTCAACGTCAGTCATTGTTAGGACAAGACTCAAAGTGTCAATTCCCCCTTGTCCTCCCCAGCACCATCATCATCATCATCATCATCATCATGTGTATCAAAGTGTCCAGTTTGACTCGACTGTTTCATGTTTAATTTCCGCTTGTGTTCGTCCGTGTGCGGTGGTGTACATTTCCGTGTGTGTTCGTCCGCGTGTGCTGCTGCTGTAAATTATATGTGTGCATCCCTTATTGCTCGGGATTGTGAACCGAGGAGCTATTTTCTTCTCTCTGTCACTTCTCACACGTCCGACCTCAGTCATGATGGTGAGTTTATTTTCATTTCAAAAGACTTGGCCCTTTGCAAAAGATGAGTTGAGAGGTGTTAATACTGTGTGGATGGAGATATGAGAGCTTCATCATCTCTCTGGTTTCTTGTGCGTATAGGGATGTAATAATGATGATGGTGATGATGTGGTGGAACAAAAATAACTTGGCGGTCAGACTGAAATGCGTTGAAGGGATAGACAGTGGCGGAAGATGTTGAGGGAGTTTGTAAAAATTAGAATAAAATAATAAAATCTAGTAGAGTCACAGGAGGGGTATAATGATACACTAACTGTACAAACAGGTTAATCGATCGATCACACTTAAGTTCTTCTTGTTGCGAAGTGCATGTGTGTGTGTGAGTGCGTCCGTGTGTGAAATAGTCGTATAGTCACTTGTTTGCGGAGCCAGACAACAACAAGAACGGCAACGTGTTTTATTATATACGAACGACCAGCAGTCAGGCTAGGCTACCTCCTCCAGTCATCATCATCCTCATCATTTTACTAGTACAGCCTTCTTATTGTGTCCGTAAGGGAGAATTATTGTACGAGGCGATCATGAGTATTTACCATGCTCCTCATGGCCGTCAGCTAAAACTGACATTGTAAGAGCACACACGCCCTCACACACCCGCACATCCACACTCATGAGACAAAAATAATAGGGGCCTCCTCTGATATTCCAAGGCGTGTGTGTGCGGCTCAGAGTAGAGTCATTGGAATTGCATATTGCATTGACTAAATGCACAGCTGTCAACCAGTCAATTTGCAAGATAAATATGCTGATTATGACAATGTTGAATATGTTCTCTATGTGACAGATAAGGACGACAATAGAGCGTCTTGACTTTTTCCTTGTTGCCTTCATATTTGTTGGCCAGTCATTTGGGAACGATTACATGATGACCTGCTCTCGACCCGTTGTGACCAAGAATCCCAGAGTACTCAAGCTTGATCTGGGTCTTCCATGCGACCTCTCTTCGCAGTCCTGGTGTAATCTACCTGGGGACAAGTATCCATGGTAAGCATAATTTTTGTCAATCGTGAAGAAGATGAATTGGGACTAGAGTCAAAGGCTGGACTGATATGAATGTGATTTTACAGGCATGCAGTGCGGTCATTTGTATTCGAAAATCAAGGTCTGATGAGACGAATGTACGGTGAAGTGCGACAATTGAGTGTGTTGAGAATGGAGTTTAATGGGAATTCCATAGACGAGAACAATAGCATGGGCCGTGAATTTGATGAACTTTTTAAGCCTGTGAGTCCTACGACGTCTTCTACAACCAGCACATCACGCCACCCACCCCTTGTAACACAATTTACCACAACGGAGAGCAGTGGTAGCTCGAGTATTAGTACCAGTAGCAATAATAATAATAATAACAATAGTAGCTTTAACCCATCCACTGGAGAGTCTCCGGTGAGCATTAAGTCAAATAATGTGGAGGAGGAGGAGGGTCCGGACAGATCTACCCTTGGAAGTGCAAGCAGTGGACCTTCAGCTGTACAGCCAAATCTCAACGTGATCAGCACAGATGATGGGGTGACGGGAGCTGGGAATGGAAACACAGTGGAGCCATTGAGATTCTCAGAGGACGATGCTCAGTCCATTCTGATGACGACGACGGAAGGGCAAACAGAAGGGACAACAATGCCGTACCGTGTCAATAGTAATAATGATGAGAATGAGGCGGACATCTTCACTACCGAGTCCATACATCACATTCTGTTTCAAGATGCAGAAAGGGCCACCACAACAGCTCGGCTGAGAACAACGACCGAGGAGAACTTGAGTTCCTCCGAAGCTCCTTACTCTTCCTCACAACCCCCGGCACCCTCCCCGTCAACAGAGGAGGACAACAACATTGAAGCCAGTGACAGCCCGCAACAAATCCATCGTTCAGACATCAAGGGCGTGTAAGTTTCTCTCTTCCCGTTAAGCATTCACATGTAATTCCCTCGCGAAATCATCTGTCGGCTCCACGACGTGCATCTCAGAGTAACACAAGGAAGGAAAAGTAATTCATTAGCACAGGGAGGACATGGATGGAATGTAAGTTTGTGTGTGTGGGATTATTAACTCTGTAAGACAACACATGGTTGAATGGAACGTTTCGGGAAACGTCAACAAGAACAACCGTTCCACTTTAAAACTTTAGTAGAATGATAATAATAATAATACATGTACGCCCATCCGTTTTGCAGCCTATTTAAGCCTCCTATTCTCCAACGAAGTGAACGCTTTTCCCTCCTACTCATCTGCATAATGCTCTTACTACACATGTGATGGGGCCATGATGAAAAGTTTCTCTCTCTTGGTCATTCCATTATGGCTCCAATCTCTCAGTTATAGTAGCAGAGCGTTGCGATAGCCTAATGGATGAGCCCAGGATGAACCTTTTCATCTCTTCTTGGCCCGAATATGGACTAAAGGGGTAACTGGGTCAGCTCTCTCAAGTTCGAGAGAGTAAAAGAAAAAAGAAAAAAACTATAATATTATCCACGCATGCATGCATTTGACCGATGATTGTGGCATTAAATGTTGACTTTGTGTATGCTGTCATGTCAGGCCAAAGCATGAGTCAGCATTGAATTTATATGTACACATTCAACCGCGCACACTTTGCATGGAACCACTTGACTAATGCTGCTACTCACTGAATGCAAAAGTAAATATTTGTACTTTCATTTGCATTACTACTCTGCGTAATGTGTGCTCGCCCTTTGTGATAGATGCAAGGGAATGATGATGATGACGATAGTCATAAATTATTGAGCTATTATTAGCTCGAGAAAAAATCTTGTCAAATGGACCATGCTATGTAACATGGATGATATTGAATTGATATTGGGAAGAGGAAAAATTGCGACCCTGAAGGAATGATTTTATTGGCTCCACTCTCGCAGATGTTTGGCTTACGTGAGTGTATGCGAGAGGGTTTATGTACGGTTCTTACGCGAGCACTCGTCTGATTGCCAGTGTGTTCAAATCATTCCCCAATGTGGGTGTTATAGAATGATAGCTAATGTCTGTTCACATTATCCCGAATGTTTTCAAAAGACAGCTAATGTCGGTATTCACAGAGATTTTAACTGTGTGTACCATTGTACATGAGTTTGCATGCGTGTGTCTGCAGTGGGCAAAGTTGGCCGTTTGACAGAGCAGAGAGGCCCTTGACAGGTTTCGATGCGGTCTCCTTTTTTTCGCAGTTATATCATCAAATGATGATAACAGTGTGGAGGTCATAATGTGTAATGTGATAGGGTGTAAATGTAGGAGTAATTATACCTGTTTGGCATGTGAAAAAAAATACAGATGAGTGCAGTTGCAATAAAACTGCAAGCTCTGCTCATCAGAAGGATGAGGAGGAGGAGGAGACGAAGAATAAGGAAAAGACAGTAGTTTATAATTTAATGGGAAGATACGCGGCTTCGACTTACACTTGTCAGTTTGGTAGAAGTCTCGCTCCTCAAACGTAGAATTATGTTACTGGATCAAGCAAAATATGGATTCGAGTGTGTGAGTACAAGCTCGAAACCTGTATATTATGATGGCGGCGGGAGGAAGATTATGATTGGCGGGTCGCATGAGCTCTCGGGCTACTTTTCTCTGGCCGGCTTCTCTCTCTCTTTGTTAATGAGTTCACATGCTCTGCTCCACACATACATGCCAAATGTTAGATAATCAGTTTTTTCCTCCTATCCTATCACTTTACACACACACTCAAACACACACACACACATTACACTTGACTCGTTGACATTCAGGTCAGAAGCTCAGTGGTGCCTGCAGTTATAATGATGATGATCAGCGGACAGGCTAATGGGGATGAGCAAAATCCTCATATGCGGTTTAGCAGGAGGAGCAGCAACTTTTTTCAGGTGTGCTTGTGTGTCTGTGCGAGTGTGTGCACTTGGGTTTCTTTGTTCCTGTCACAGAGCTTGGTCTGTGTGGTTGACGTCGTTTGACCACTTTGTAAGGTTATTGGGATTGATTGGTCATATTATTATTATGATCCTGTCATGACCCTGACAGGGAAGTGATGCATTGAGCAGAAGCTACTCTCAATCTGAGCAATAGTATTAAGTAACTATAATATAACGACTCAATTCTGCGTGCAGTAATAAGGCCCATCACTTTTACGTGGTCCACATGGTACACGTGTTATCCTCATGATTGTGGTAGTTGGGCTTGCGGTTATAGGCCGATAAGTTTATTGGAAATGTAGTGTGGTTTCTATGATTTTACTCATATTTGTGTGTGTTTGTTGATTTTTTGTAGAAATGCCTGCCCTGTGAAGGAAGAGGTAGTTGCACCTTACTGGGCAAACAATACCCGTGGTGAGGTTCTAGCACTGCTCAACTTGTATCCCTTTGAGCAGTACATCCATTGGGAGAAGTGTACATTTGAGCATCGGCAGATGTACTGTCGTGAAGGCTGTCGGTAAGTGTGCCATAGCTTCAACATCCTTTATCTCTGCATACTTGACAAGTGTGATGATTGAAATGTGTGCGTGTCAACTTGATAGGTGTGAGCAGCAGTACAGACTCCATCGGCTACTTGCCTTTGACCCAACCAATGAGTGCCGTGGCATTTTCTCCGACTGGTTCCGCTTCCCTTCCTGCTGTGTCTGTAAATGCTACTTGACATCATCAGATTTAGCGCAGGAGAGATTCAGCTTTAACCGAAGTCCTCGATTTGATGACTCCGATGTTCCTGACGTCAATGGAGTAGATGACTCTCACTTTTACTATAAAAGCACTGGTTACAACTCCCGACAGCCCCGATGATTTTTTCGTCCCAACAAACCACCCCCCGTCTCATATATTTATATAAATACATATATATA
>JAQIWI010000505.1:0-29784 GCA_034698825.1 Deuterosminthurus bicinctus | reverse complement strand
ATAACTTAAATGCTATCATCCATTTCCTATCCAATTTCTAGCCAGCACGTTTGATTCTTTGTTGGTAATAAATGCAACGAAAGAGCATATAGCTCGTATCGTCCCTCCCATCATTCACCTGACAGTTCTGATGATGAAATAGCTGGCAATTTGAAAATAAAAGGATGCTCGAAAACTGCAATTATGCCAAATTTCTATCATGTAATCAATGCTACTCGACAGTGAAATTTGCACGGTAAATCACTTGAAACAATCAATTCTGAATGCCTTCCAGTCCCATGTATGTACATGGTGACAAGGACTAGCAACTGCGGCAGTATTCGTCCAACGCTTACAAATTGACTTAACTTTAAATTGCCCTACATGATTCCTCCCTCTCTCTCTGACTGTCAACTAAAATGACAAGTACCGCATATACTGTACAATGATAATAAAAACCCCAAGCTGAGATATACGAGCAAGTCTCTCACACCACGTACGAGAGCTTCAAGGGCAAAACAATGGCATATATGATGATGACGGAGTTCTAGTAGTGAATAAAAGTGCTAAATACTCAAATGAGTTCAAGGTGAGTATTTCCTTATTGTGCGTATTATATAGAGGGACTGAAGCAGATTTTTATACTCTTCTTAAATGGGCGCCATATAATTTAAATATGACGACGACGGAACTGACTGTGAGTGGCTTGAATTAAAAGACGCTTGTAAACGGAGAGTTATAATATGGAAATGCTAATCGAGGTTGAATTACATCACTCATACTCCATTCTGTCTCTCACAGCCCACCTACCCCACCCAGTACAGTTTAATCTGGGCTCAACTCAAAGATATGATCTGAGGTAAAAACCCTTGCGAATATTCATTACGTAATTCAACACACTGTGAAATTATTCTTGGAATGAAACACTCACTCAAACCATATGCAACAACGTAGGATGCACTCCCTCAAAAAATGAGCTTTTTCACAGCAACTACCGCTAAGAGGCCTTCTCAACTCTTGTCCATCCAGTAGAAAAATTGAAATGTTATTCAACACCCTCATGATGATGACTTTTGCAATGCAAGTCCAACGTCCACGTCTGCCAGAGTATGAGTGCAGACAGCGCAGAAAAAATACATTTCACACAATACAACAGCCTTGTCAAAAATAGTTGTGTCAATGACTACTGCTCAATTGCAAATTTCAATAATAATACAATGGACTACTTATTCTGTAGCATCCCCATCGAGAGTAATCGATCGACTCAGTTAAAAAAAAACCTTAGCAATCCCCCACATTCTGACGACCGGGACTCACAGTAGGACACTGGTCAGAAGAAGCTCAGAATACTGATAGCAGTCACATGAATAATAAACAGCCCAAGTCAATTCCCTGTAAGAGTCAAGCATGCACACAGAAAATTTATCCTCTATGGCTCCTGCCGGCATGTGTAAAACCTTGTGATTGTATAGAAGCTAATTCCAGGAATATTAACCGGTCATCGCCTCACTCTCTTTCCCTATTTCCATGTGTATTAGACCTCCGTGTGCGTAAGTCGTCATACACTAAATCGTTTCATCAGCTCAAAGAATAAGAGTGAGCGGGCACGGAAGCTGTAAACCTTTAATATTTCCGTAGACACAAGTACGCACATTATATTACAAAAGTTAAACTTATCCAAATGACGGACATGGAAAAATCCTATAAATCGCCACCACTACACACACTCGCCTCGTCGTCTACATAGGAAACAACAGGGGAAGTTATTCAAGTCCAATGTTTAGATTGCACTTGATGAGTTTCTCCATGTGGATGTGCACTCTTTAATTTGTACTGCTACAGCACAAAGTTTTCCCCCATCCGGCATTACCTGCTCCCGAGTCCTTTCACAGCAGAGCAGAAGGAAAACGGAAGTAAAAATCGCTAATCGCACACGGCCAAGCAACTATGCCGATAAACTACCATGTGAATTAAATAACCTCACATCAGCCATTCCACGGGACGTATAGGAGCTTGCACAAATATACATATGACCTCCACATGTTCCGTGTTCCCAATAGAAAGCTGAGCTTGCTAGAGCCAGAATTCTCCGAACTACCTCCTCATTCATTCTATATAGTCCCCGTGCGAATTTTCATCATCACAATATTATTGTCCTCTCTTTCACTAGCTCACTCACTCACTCCCTCAGTCAAATTAAAGACTAGCTCCTGTGAGTAACTCACTTCATTTGTATACATATTGAAAGGTAGAAAGGAATACAAAGGAGGGGTTAAGTCTACAGGACGAAGCGGAAGTAAACTGCGGCATAGTTCCTACACGAACAGCTACCTTCATTCTTCGGGTCTTGACTAGAAAAATCGCGGTGTAAGCGGGAACCGGTATTTACTTTCTATATTATACACACACACACACACACATACACACCCATATCCACACATTTAAACGCACACATACTCTAACAGATGTACATTATTCAAGCTAATACAGTGAGCATTGGGAGCACCTACATAGCTGCTCAAAGTGTCGTTCGTGAGTGGTTGATTTAACATGCAATTTTTCGATGATTTTTCTTCTCATAGCACTTATCATCATTATTACTCCGGGTGATAAACTCCATTTGTGACTGGCTGGACGACACATATAAAATGAGTGAGTATATAGGAGCAAAGTTTTCTTGAGTTCTTCCACAAGAGAGAAAGAACGCAATGTGAACGTCAGCCATGCACTCACTCATGCACTACTGGCTTCCTTCTAATACAAACTGCATGCTTTTTCATTCTCTCTCTCAACCCCTGTCATTATTCTCTTCTTTCTTCATCATATATATACGAAGAAGAAAATATGAAACACACACTCACTTGCCTGTTAATTTTCTACTGCAGTAACCCCAAGCTTTTTGCTTTGACCGCTGCCGCCGCCGCCAAGCCGTGCAATAATAAAGCCCATACCACCCTATGTATATGCATTGATTCGTGGTAGAAGAGTGGAAACTTGGAAACTTTTACCTCTATATGCAAATGTCAATTAACTAAGTTTCTACTTTGTTCTGGGATTATATTCATAATAGTACACACAAACAAACACACATGACGGAACTCCACCGCAAGAGTAACTGGAGCGGTGAAACGTGCTAATTTCTGGACTTACTAAAGATGTTATCATGGCTCCTCCGTAGCATATAATAATACTATACAGTCAAATACTCCAGACAGACTGCTCTTTCTTTACACACTTTGATGATTACCTCTCATGAGCTTACCTACATCCCAAATGCTGAGCTGTTGCAAATAAATGCAACCAAATAATAATCATGGCGTTTATAAGCCGTCTCTTTCCCTCCTCCCCTCAACTCTCATTTACACAGCTTTATTGTAACAAACTATAAACATCGTCGTCCGTCTAGAAGAGCAGGAAACCTTTGGCATAGTATGAGATGTGTATAGAAGGAGAAGAAGATTGAGAATTTTCAACTATGTAATCATTGGACACCATACAAGTTTAAACTAATCAGAGGCTGATAGTCAAACTTTGTACACAAGGCACGTGTGGCATGCGAATATATACCAAGTATATAACGTGTGTAACACACGCACTGTGTTAAAGCACCCAAACATCTGCCCTCAAACAAAAAAAAGACGGGTTGCCAAATATGCCATCAATGACTAATGAGGGTAGGTTCACATGTTAATTAGCTACTGTGTATGTTTTTCTATACACGCCCGCACAGTTCATACATTCATTTGTTCAAAAGCATACAGCATAACATGTACACACAAAATGACTTAAAAGTGGGAGAGACACTTTTAATATTGAGTGATGTTTGTTTTGTTTTTGTTTTTTTTTGTTTTACCCACCTGAAAATCTCGTCATGAAACGATGGACTTTAGAGGTAAAATCCCATATCCACAATGTGGTCATGTTTAAGTCTTGAGTTTGTAAACACGTTGTAGAAGGATGAGGACTCCGGGTTCTCCTTCGTCTCCAGTTTATGACATCACAAAGATAACTAACGGCGTCTAAGTCTGTAGTATTATTATTATTATGATAATTATTATTATTTTTACTACTACCACTGCACTTGGGATATGGGTTAAGAGCACACTCGCAACTATTATCCACCACCTTGTCAACAAATGCTGATAAAAATGACGCAGATGATGGTGATGAAGAAGGAGAAGATGATGATGATGATGAGGTAGATGAATAGGAGGACGGGGATATTCGGCAGGATGGTAGCGAGGATTCGTGATGATGACAGTTAGGATGGCAGGAAGAGTGCCGTGGATGGCAACAATTCGGGAGATAACGCGGATGGCCACTATTACTGTTCCGGGTAGGACACTTCCATCGTACATCCACAGTGCGGTAGTCACAGGAGTAGCTCATGTGACATCGACATTGTGCCTCAGTCGGACATGTGGCAGAAGTACTACTACTCTCTTTGATCCAACTTCCTACGTGATGATGATCATCCTCTTCATCACAGCAGCAGCAGCAGCAACAACAACAACTCCCGTCACTTCCATTCAAACGATCATCCACAACATTTTTGCTCTGTTTTTTTGAATCCCGTATCATGGCATCATCACTATCATTCTCAACGTCAGCCTTGTACACACTCATGGTAGTCCACTAATCAGTATCCTTCACACACATTAAAACATGTTCCACAACTGAGTGCATTATCCGAGAGCTGGACAAGTATGAAATCCCTACGTCCAGTCTCTCTCTATCTGTAGTTAACTATTCACTCAAAAGTCACCAAGGAGTCAAGCACTGACGGAAAAAATCCTTCAAGATAATAAAATCCAAACAATATTTCTTAACTTTAAATCATCATCAGTTACATTTTGTTAGTTGAACACTCTTTCTTTACAAATCAAAGTCCTGGGATAACTGGTGAACAACCGGAGCAAGTATAAATGTAGAAGAAGAAGAATAGGACGACAACGACGTGGAAGAGGAAGAACAATACCAAGTGGAATAATAATAATATTTCTTCAAGCTTTCACAAGTTCCAGTAACAACGACCGTGTATAGTAATGGTGGTGGTGGTGCAGGCGAAGTGGGCAAGCTAAATGCCGCTTGATGAACAAACCCTAACACACACACACACACACACTTACACTCGCACAACAGGCACAGAAAAACTACAAAAACGTGTCTTAACCAACTGCTTGACGACGCTGAGAGAGATCCTTCTTCGATGGAATCTGGGAGCGGACTGAAAAGGTAACAGAGCTACCACATTACATCCATGCTACGCTCCAAAGTATTAGAGAGTATGAGCAAAGAGAGGAACCCTCACTCAAGCACACACCAGACGGACGGACAGACAAGCAGTATACACAAGTTAAGTATTTTTCACTGCCAGTCAAAAGCATAGCATAGTTTGCTGCACATTCGAACAAGAAACCTAGTCAATCGTATACATATTCTACAATACACAACCTTGTTCCTCTATATAGATAGATAGACAGGCACACACACACTCACTCACAGTTTGGTAAAATAACCATGGACTTGATAATACTTAGTCTTCTTAACCTCCTCACTTCTCCGAGTAACTATCTGTCTATCTATCTATCTATAATAAAAATTACTACACAAAACCTCTCTTGCTCTCTCAGCCTTCGGTGAGTGGACCCCAAGCTGAAAGGAGAGATGCGACATCCATCCAAATGTGGAATAAATAATGGCAGCAATAGGCTAGGTCACGTTCTATCATAGCTAAGGTCATACTGAAGATGAGACCCATCTGGTCCTATACGTCCCACACAAAACTAGTATTCCCTCCATGACTCTCATCCAATACACCCTCATGACTACTAAAAACAACAACAAAAACTGTGGAGAAGTAAAGGAAAAAGTAGGACACTTCAGTCCGACTTTAAAGTTCACAAATAATACGGGAGGTTAATTAATACGTCGTACACGGAGCCGCATTAACCCATCCAACTTTTAAGACTTGTCAGCTATAGACTGAGTGGGAACACTATCAAGCCCAAATTGACTTTCCCCTCACCTTTGACATAAGTTGACGTTGACAGCTGTCTCCAACTGTTGACTCGCATAGATTTCTGTCTACCACATTCGCACATACTACTAATACTATAGCTCGTATTTTTTGACAAGTGTAATAACAATGTACCTTCTAGTTTCCGACCAGATCCATTGCACGGCAAAAATGATGCTTTCAATATTTGAAGTGAGCATAGTGAGCAGTAGTACTTGTAGCAGTCGGCCAAATGTCCAGCTGAAACTTGCTCTACCAACTTGACCATATGGCTCGGTCCAAAGCCCAACCACCGGGGACTGATGATGACAACGGCTTCACCGACTATGAACATATTGCGTACTACAAAGTTGCTACAATAAGACGATTGGGTAATGTTGCATTTAAATGCCATCTGAATTGTCCATTTAAAAATTAGAGTCTGAATATTTTTCATTCATTCGTTTCCATTTAATTTAATTCAATCCCTTCCTCTCACTTTCTCATATACAGAGCTGCTGAATGAGCAACAATCTGGGCCCCGATTTGCAGACGAGCTTGAAGGTTTGCGAGCACTCTCCCTTGCCAAAAAGATCGATTTTATTTCAAAAGGTATACTGAGTTGTTTTTTTTAATGTGCGAGCAAACTCTCATTTTACAACCCTTTCCTTCAGGCCCTGAGCTCGTCAAATTTGATGTATTCAATGAGCAAAACATGCAAATTTACCTTGTTGAAAGTAAGAGAGCCTGGACTCAAACCAAGGTACAGCTCTGCCTTACGGACGGTACCCCTGTACTTGTCATGTTTTGCTCCAACCATGGATTCGCCTGCTGTTCTCAAACAGTTGAGAGCTTATAAATGATTTGCTTGGCAAGAAGCTGATGGGTACTTTGGCAGGTAATTACAGTGACACACAAGAGGAAAGCGGGACTCGGCTCGGTAGTATATTCCGGCCCCACCGGCGTCCTGTACAATATCCAGCGAGAGCCAATACTCAAAGTACTCAAGCGAACCACAGCGGACAAAAAGGTAGAGCATGCTATAGTGGAAATAGATAACACCCGCGTGGGACTCCTTCAGGATACTTCCATTACTTTTGGCGACTACATAGACACGCTAGAGAGAGCTCTGCTTTTCGGTGCTTGGGTTCCCTTGGTAATCATCACTACATTTCCTTGTCACCACTTCTTCAAAACTCTTCAAGTTTCCGTCCTTTTCGCCATTTCAAATCCCTTCTTTCACAGGGTCTCAATCTGGAGATTAGTAGCAGCATATTCACATTTTTGAGAAAGAGACATGTGGATACGAAGTTGAAGGACATTCTCGCAGAGACTTACTACGTGGGCAATGAAGTGGACGAGGCTGAAGATGCTGGCCATCGTCGTCGTCGTCGTCGTCATCACAATCAATGAGTTTTTTATCTTGATTCTTGCCAAGTGCTCAAGTAACTTGAAGCTTCCATGTCAGTCGTGCCTATACTGGGATGCCCGCACGCAATTATTGTCTTCGCATTTATGGAACTTGCTACACAAGCCCACGTCTCGGGGTTGAGGAGGCTCGAATAAAGCCAGTCTCTCTGCCTTTATCTGCGAGGACCTCGGCAAGGGCTGGAACGTGGAAACGTGCAGCAATGACCTCACTTCCATAGGAGCTTCAACACCGACTTATCATCGCTCGCTGTCGTCTTCAAACACGCATGCAACTCACTACAGTTGCATTCCTCACCCTATATAACTCTTCTTCCTCAAAAGCCTCCGGGCTTAGCGGCTTTGGAGAAAGGGATAGAAAAAAAACGTAAGCATACGATTGAATTTAAATTTCAAGAAAGTAGCTCATAAAAATCACTGACATTCTCACTTAAATGGCAATGGAACAACCTTTATGCATCTGCAAATGTCATATGATGAGCACAGTCGGAAGATTCAAGTCAAACTTTTTCACGGATCAGACCAAGAACGAGAGTTTAGGACAATAAGGAAGAAGAAGGGTCCAATAGTCGGCATGTGTTTCAAGAAAAAGATAAGAACTTTTATGGAAATACATACACGCACACACACATACAGACGAAGAAGAAAAAAAACTGGAAAGTCAACGAGGAAATATATCTTGAAGCATAAAAATATCAAGCCTGAGCAACGTTACATGTTCCATATGCTCTGCAGCAAAGTCTTATACTTATCTCGCTCAACTCCCATTGCAATGTCAGTTACAGTGGCAGTAACGAGTTAATCTTCTCTCCCTTCTCGCACCCTTCTTCTTTGATTTGCATATAGATATAAGACAATAATGGTGAAAACTAGTGCCAAAAATCAATCCCCATGAATTATTAGCTTTATTCGCAAGAGCATTGAGCTCACTTACAGTTTCACTACATACCTTTTACCACTCTACGCACCCACAAACACACTAATTAACACCTCACACGCAGACATAATGACAGTCTCCCAAGATGCTACAATGACTGGACGGAATTAATCAGCAAAAATCCATGCAGACATGTAATAGAATTGAAGCGGCCAGAATAATCCATTCGCTTCACTTCATGACTGCTCGCTCACACACATCTATAAAGACAGCCTTGTCACAAAAGAACCTATAACCATACCAAGTGGTGGTAGGTTACGGGCCAAAGCTCCCAATGATAACAGAAAAATCTCATCGTTAAAGCCAAGGAATTTCCATGTTAAAGTGACACAGCAGCGCTGACTCTGAACAAGCACATACAATCTACATGTTGGAGCACCTTGGCGGACCGTACTCTAATACACAGAAAGAACAACGTGAGAATCATCTTTACGAGCTGGTATCCCCATCACTATTCTCTTCCCATCCACCTCATCACCTTTACGGTAATTACCATGTTACCAAGTCATAGCGTCTATACAGATATAGCCCGTCAAATTCGTATCATCCTCAAAGTAATTACACTTTTCCCAATAATCAACAACAACAACTCTTTATTTCTCTTCTCACCATCATCATCATCCTCAAGGGTCCTGAGTGAGAGCAAGATAAATCCACTAAACTCAACTCCCGTCAAGCCCAATTCAATGACGTGGCATTAGAATATCAGAGGAATAAAAAAAACCTATTCATTGAAGGAGCACTTAAAATTTACCAACAAACTATGGTCATCATCCTCAACTTTGTGCACTCAATCCTACACAAATATATCCACAGATTCAGCCGCTTACAGTTCCCTTGACCATGCACGTGGAAAATTGAAGCTTATAGTTTTACTGAAAAAGTTGTCGTCCACACTGCAGAAGCATCGGCTGGAATCGATGACTCTCACAATGTCAAACAAATACTGTGTAACACTCCCACTGTACCCATCATTTTCACCTCCTGCGCTGCTGCAATTCTCTCATATCATCCATCCCAATCCCGACATGCATACCAAACATTCTCCATGCATTGCATCCATAGCGCCCAGTCATGGCCATTGCAACATTAAAACAATCCTAAGGCCAGCACCATAGTTCTCACACTGTGAGAATTAACTCTTCTATATGTATCATGACAAAGCCTTTGTATTTCCGTCCTCAAAACCAGCCAAACTATTGCCATGCATTTTCTTACACAGCAGAGCAGAGGGGAAGGTCGTGCACTATAGTGTCAAGGAAACTGTGTCACTGTGATCCAATGACCATCCTGAGAACGGCAGAGCTATTTCAGCTACTTCAATTCCACTTTACAACAAGTTCAATTCCATTCTAAACTACTTTTCTCTAACAAGTTCAATTCTATATACTCGAACAATTTCAACAACTCGACCATCTCACACGACTTTGTTCCACTCTGGAGCTGAGGAAATAAAGGTCACATTAATGAAAGGAGCTATGGGTAACGGACGCAACGCACACAGAAGCCGCGCTGGGCTGGGGTCATAATCCCGCCACCGCCCCATCGCCATAATTAGCCACAAAGTATCCGGGGCCAAGAGTAAGAAAAATTTATGTGTTTAATTTTTGGAGCAATCATTTTCTAATAGAAAATTACACATGAGCGCCTTACCACTACCACCAACTGCCTTGAACAAACAGAGGGAAGAGATCTACTTAAAGATAAGCTCCGTCTGTATTATTTTTATTACTTTCCTCCTGTATAGTATTGTACAGACAGCCATGGATTTGGTGTAGATTTAACATAGCTTTACCAAGTGCACATTGATCACGCTTGGATAAACGAACCTGAGCAAGCTTGCTTTGCTGGCACACTTCTATATATACTACTGTAAATAGCTTACGTCCTACCCATTTACACAAATCTTTGGCCCTTTCTTTCACTCTACCGGCTAATGATACTGTATATTAGGAGAAGCGAGGAGGAGGAGGTGGAAGGAAAACAAGTGCAATTTTCCCACTCCAAAACTTCCCGCAAGAAGCATCATCACCATCAGGAGCAAAGGGGATGAACATTTCCTATTCCAACCACCATCCCGCCTCCTTTAATGGATTAGTGCAAAAAAATCTGCAATTTACTATCCTCGGAATCTATCGACCTTAAAACCTATTGTAGACTATATGCCAAATACAATAATAATGCATTATCAATTGCAAATGTATATATACTCAAGCGTATATACATTACACACAACTCCGCACATTCACTCCAAAAGTCCCTTAATGATCAAATGAATGAGAGACTGAATGGTTTGTGGAGAAAAATCAATGTTTTTGCACGAAGAAGCGGAAAAAATCAAGTCATCATTACGGAGGCATAGGAAGCGTGAGACTCTTCCTTGCGGTCAGACAGTCCCCGCAAGTTAATACAAATGATTTTCACCATGTCAGTACATAGAAGCAGCAGTAATAACTGATAATTTTCTGCCCTGCTTTTCATCATCATCATCATCATCATCATAGTCTTCTCACACAAAAAATTTGGCATCATTCTCCAAACATTACTAATTATTGTGCGGCGGTAGAAACAACACACGTGTTCACAATCCCTCTATATGATACTAACGCCTAAAAACATCAAACGCACACAGTTCCAACAACTCACATTCACACACACTTAACTCTATTTTTTCTACGTGCGGAAAGGAGATCTTGACGAGTGTGACGTTAATCATGATGGCAAAACTTGCCCCTGTTCTTCCTCACGATGATCATCAGGATCCCGCTGCTAGTGAGACGATAATAATGATGATGAAAAGAGGGCATCTTATGTCACACGAGATGAGGCTGCTGATATATCCCCCGTGTCTTTAAAACCTTTCTCTCTATAACATGGAGCATCATGCCAAGAGAATGAGACTGTGAGAATAATTTTACTGACGACTACATAATAATTTCATATCCAAGAGCATAATATGCACAGGAATCTCCATAAGACTTAATATTCTTCGTCTATACACCGACGGTATTATTTTGACACAGCCAGTGTCTATTATAATGCTGAATTTTTTTTACGTATTTCACAAATATCTCCATCCAACCAGTTATTCCCTTGAAGAATATAACTTGATGGTCAAAAAGCGATGTATAACTCCCAAGAGTAAACATTACCTGTGAAACTGTATGAAAATCCGAAGAGGATTTACTATCATCATCGTGGTCGTCGTCATCCTCCGTTCTTATTGTCATTGTCGTTGCAAGGATCGTTCAAGTTTTAAACCATAAACTATGATGATGATGATGATGATGATGATGATGGTAGAATTTATATTATGAACCAGAGAGACCGACAAGGAGCTTGGATGATGAAGAAGCAGGTGCTTTTGAAAAACATGAAGAGAGAGAGAGAGAGCATAAGATCGCATTTAGAACAGAATGATGGCATGCTTAAATGAACATGGCTTGGCACGACGAAAAGCTAGTCAGCACGCTACGCATTGTTGGTCAAGTGGCAAAATTACACCGGGAACAGCAAGAATTACAGTAAAGTCTAACATGAATGCTCCCAACAACAACAGCACCACCACCATCATTCTCGTACCACTGCCGCAGTGCTCATATAGTAATAACATTGAATCAAGTCTAGGTAGGACAGGAGTATAAGTTTTAGTACGTGTGTACAGCTCTAGTTCACCACTATATATACCTCATCAACTTGTCCACACAGGAGTAACAACAACGACATGACCACTTTGTACACCGAACAGGAGGACGCTCCAGTAAAAATACAAAAAAAAACGAGGGAATATCCTGGCAAGCTTCTATACATGTATGTATTTAAACTTTATATTATTATTATTCTTATTCTTACATGCTACATTTAAATCAATAACTGAATTATGCATGCATAAACGTATACTTGTATATATATGAAGAAGAAGCTCTCACCGTCACACAGTAACACATTCAGCCGTCTGTGCATTACATCTTCTACAGTTCCGCAAGGTCGATTTTAATGAGTGATGCTCGAGAAACAAGTGCAGGATGATAATACAGTATAGTGATTATCCTGATACTCTCTTTCCACTCTGCATGTATACGTACAAAGAGCCATGAAGTTAGTATGCCTGCGGGCAGATGCACTTCGTGAAGGCGAACTGCACCATACTGAACATCATTACGCATTCAGACAGGAAGTTGCACGTCATGGATGTACTCTGCAATCACATTTAATCCAGATATGAGACACATTCCTTTCCTTCCTTGGACCTGCCAAGATTGTTACCATGGACTCATCCCGCTAAGAAAATTGATTGCAAATCAGATTTTAAAAAATCTCCATAAAACTTGGTCTTGTCCTTCAAAAAAAATGCATAATCGCTTCACAAAATCACAAAGCTTAAAACAGGATGCACAGTATTATTTTACGAGCAACTTTTTGGCAGCTATTTTCACATGCGAAAAAATAACTTTAATTCCGCTATTTTCTTACCACCCACATTGCTTTAACAACAATACAAACAAAAATTATTTTACTTTCTTTCTATTATTACTATTACTAACTACCGGATAAAAAATCTTGAATTTCTGCTGGCCCATGGCCGGCCATAATATTAGTAATGGCATCGGATGAGCCAAGCAAGCCAAGGACAAATTTCTCACAAGCTTTTCAATTCGACCAAAACTTGATAGAGTTTGAAAGATCAGTAATCCGTCGGGAGGCAGTGGGCTACGCAGAGAATATTGGTGAAGTGTTTGTGAGTAATCTTGTTGGGGATTCAAATCCAGAATATCCACAGAGTTACTTTGTTCAACCATCAGCAAATGACAAGACTGAGCAAGTATTCACGACAACATCCCAGTATGCAAGTTACTTTAACAACAAGAACAGGAGCAATGAACACGTGCCATCCATTCCGCAAGCAGCATCATCATCATACAATAATCTGCCAGTGAATTTCTCAGATGTATTTGACACACGGAAAAGTTATGATGGTAACGAGACGGACGGTCATCATGAACATCAGGAGCAGGAGTCACAAGACGATTCAAAAATCGATCCCCCTTCAAACAACATCCCTCACCATCCTCCCTCCGTTCTAGACAATGAGTTTGAGGATGAGAGAAGAAGATCACAAGTGTCTAACACTCCCATCTCCGGACAACTTGGACACGGTGGCAGTAGTCGGAGCGGTGGCAGTGAAAAACTACTTGAGAACCTTCCTCCCCACCGTAGTCAAGTGGGTAAAAAAACCAAGCTCTCTATTCTCTCTCAAGATGGTAACGTTCTCAATAGCCCCGCTTCAAGACATTTGATTTCCCAATTTGAGAAATTCCTCGTTAAGGAGTTCATTATTAAAAGGTCTCCATCCGTTTCCCCACCAGCTCTCCCTACTCAATCTGACAATAATGCCATACGGATGCAAAGCGCGGTTCAAATGGAAGCACGTCTCACTTCTACAGATCACACCAGCCCTCCCGAAACGTGGAACAAGTCTGCCACTGCTGAACATAATTCCAACCTGGATGTCAGTTTGAGTGAAGAGTTGAGCCACCAACCCGACTTGGTCCAAAATTATCATTTCCAACATGAGTCAGCTCTTAGGACTATTGTGCAAAATAAGGACAGTGCACTAAATGCCACTCAAGAAACCCCACAAGCTACGTCCAGTGACCATAAGACGATTGCCCGTAATGATCCTGAAGTAGCCCCTGGTGACCCCAAGTCGTCTCCGAGCGCTATTCATTCCGATTCACGTGCCAATGCTAAAAGCATCACTTCAGACCCGCCCCTTCCTCCGTCATCAGAAAGAACAAATGACGGCTGGAGGGAAGGAGCGAGTGGAGAATCTGGAGCGAAATCATCCCGAATAAAAATAATCCCCGAGTCCATTGTCACTGAGAGCCTGTTGACTGTGACAAAGTACCAAGTAGTTGGAGAGGGGGCCAATAATCCTGTCATGGATCAAGCAAAAGATGATGATGACATGTTGAATGAGAAGAAGCGGCCGCTAGAACGACCTAGACTCGTCTCCGCAGGCAAAGTCCCTTGCAGATACGCATTCTCTGGATGCAAAGGTCGGGAATATTTTTTTTAAACATCAAAATATCATGCCTCCGCATTTCATCCTCACCAACCATTTTGTAGTAATAGAGAGGACAGTAATATTACTTGCTACAGGCAATCATTTCTCTACTATGTGCAGAGATGCTTGAGCGTGGCTCTATGTATGAACAGGATCATTACCAGAGTTGTAAATACCGTCCTTTGGAATGCCTACTTGGCCCAGCTTGCAAGGAGACATTAGCCTACCATAATTATATCCCACACCTGATGCAGCATTTCTTGGTCCCTACCTACAGCACGCAAATGGTCACTACTGTCATCCTGACACCGGAAGACTTTACAAGGAATCAAACTTGGACACCCAAATGGTTCTGTGCACACAAGCAACACTTCTTCGCCATGCTGCGTCGGAACACGGACCAAGGGATTTGGACCAGCTGGGCTTGGATGCTGGGCACACCAGAGGAGGCAGATAACTTTGCTGTGAGGATCACTCTGTTCAAAGGACTTAAGGAAGTTAGTCAAGTCTTCCCAGTTCATTCCATTCGCATCAAATTAGAGGAGATTGAGGAGCAGAGAACTTGCTTGTTCCTCAATGATCAAACAATCAACGAACTGACTCTCATAGGAAGTAATATGTTCGCAGGTAAAGAAACTCATCAATTCCTTCCTCCGTGTATAATAGACATACACAACACACTCAAAGCAACTTTAACTATTCCGAGAGAATTGCCCTCATTTAATCAACAACTCGTGCTTGGGCCATCAGAATGAAAGCACTCTGGTCATCATCATAGCAAGTACTATACAGCTATATACATAATATCATTGTCTCTTTATAGATTTTAGCCTGAAAGTGCAGTTGATTTCCAATGCGAAGCAGTTGAATAATACAACCCGAGAGCTCCGAATTATGTCTCGTTCCAAGCCCAAACCTCTGCGGTCAGAGAAACTCTATGTGACCACAGTGAATGCTGCTACAGAGTCTGACGATGAAGACGACGAAGAAGCATAAAAAAATTACCACCATTTTTGATGCTTTCAGTTTGTTTTCTCCCAAATTTACTACAAAAATATAGTCGATTTCATGTAGCCACGCTTCATTCACGTAGCTTGGACTAATGAGAAGAAAGTATATGATGAGGCCTGACAATTCAGACAGACTCACGGCCGACCGGAACCCCGTAAGAAGACACTCTTGGACGTATGTATATATGCATGCATGTGCGGGCCAAAGAAATCCGAGAAGCAAATGAAAGAGGAACTACTTAATACAACTGACTGAGGGAAAGGGCTCGTGTTTGTGCAGTGTGTTCAACACGGGACAAGAATATAAAAGCTATAAATGTATTATTAAAGACAACATTCCATCTCTTGTTCCTTTCAATTTCTATTCAATTCCAGGAGCAACACTCACATATGTTGCGTATACGCATACGACTACTGTAAGATCATTATGGTTTTACAAGCCATTGCATCCCCCTTGCTCTTATTATTTGATCCCTTGAAATTATTATTATATCCTTACCACTTGAACTATAACCAAAAGGTATCAATAATAATAATAATAATCAGCATCATGTGCGCGCACCTTTAATACTAACTTGATCCTATCACATATGTGAAGTAGGCTAGAATGATTTTCACCCTCCATCCAATCCAACATCTCTCCAAAACGTCTCCCTCACTTCTTCTTCTTCTACGTATAATATTCTCTTCTCTAGGGAAAAAGTAATGGCAGCTGTCGAGCCTCTCTTGCTTTCCTACTTCCGGGCTGACTGAACGTATGGAGCAAAAGGCCACCGACAACTGGTTCATTCCAACATTCCTCAAGCCAACAGCAGAGTTTTCCTTTGGAAACATTATGTTTTCAAACCCAAACCACCACCACCACTGCTCCACTCTTCTTCATCCCCGTCTCCCTCTAAAAGTCTCACTACCCAAAAAATAGAAACATCTCCACATTTTGAAGAAAAATTAAAATCTGGCATTCATAAATCCTGCAGTGGAAAAAAAATACAAGTAGTTTCTTTCGCATCAATGATCCTTTAGATGAACTCAAGTAAAAGTCCCATTGTATTTATGAAGCAACCCCTTCTGCGACTTCATTACCCTATATGAGCCCTGGCCTAAACATTTGCGCTTGTGTCTTCCCCGCACCTTTCATTCTTTCCATACATACCGTCTAATGAAACGCCACAGTATGCAGACAAAAGTGCGAGAACCTACACACACGTAAACTGTACAAACACTTTTATATGTGTACATCCATTGCGAACGTCATATTTCTCAAGGAACAATAAAGAAGACGTCAGCACCACATAGCACATTGACTCCTCATCTCTGTGTAGGCTGAACAGAACAATAAAAATAATTACTTGTATTCATATTTTAAGTGTAATAAGGAAGGACATTTATAATACCTGGCTCGTTTTTTTTCTAGTTCTCCCTTCACAACGGCAGTAGCACCCCGCCACGTACCACATTGCTTATCATATAAACTCCTTGTCAACACATGGTCATGTTTGTTCATCTAACAGCAGCTCAAGCCTTACAAGCAAATTCCCTTATTTGAACCCACGTATTATGTAACACACGTGTCCACGGAGAGAGAGGCTTCCAATTTAGCCTTACGTCATATTGATAGTGTAACTTGTGTAATGTGTATACTGTACTATAAGGCTCACCTGTGTAATATGCGAGTGAGTGAGTGAACGAGTGTGTGTGCGTGTGAAACTTAATCATCAAATTAGCACCATAGACGAAACAAGTGGGAAACTTTCTAGTGGGAACTTGACAATAAACAAATTCCATAAGAGACTTGTACGGTAGTAAGTGGCAAGTAGTAATACCACTTGAGAGACAGAGAGAGAGAGAGAGAGAGAGGCAAACCCTACTTGAATTGCGGCTCATTCCCTTATGCTACTTAAGGTAAATCTGTGTATGAGAAAAATGCAATTTCCACCAAAAAGGTATCACAGGACAACATGGGAGTGAGAGAGAGAGAGAGAAAGAAGAAAGAGACAATTCATGAACAAAATCTGACAATGAGCTTACAAAGAATGTCTCTCACAGATTCTCTTGGTATGACTGCGTGAATGACATTCATAAACGAGGAGAGGATTAAACACCTATTGGTGGTGAAGTATCACACACACGCACACACACACACACACACCAAGCTCCAGTAGTGCAGTGTGGGATACTTCTCACTACTCTCTCTCTCCGTTCACGTATTAAAGTATGTGACTTGGGACGGGATAACTGGATCCGTGGTGTGAATGCATGAGAAAAATGTGTCACTAGTTTGTTGGAAAAATCAAAATAAATCACACATTTTCTATGTGTACGCAGTCTGAGAAGTACAAGGATTTTTAGAGGGATTAAGTTTCTGTTGTAGCCAAGTCTTGTTGTGCGTGAAAATTTTCGGAATGTTTCCTGGAAAAATCTTTCGTGTCTTCTTCGTCTTCTCCTCCTCAAGATGAGATGAAGGAGGAGGCGGCGGCGGCGAAGACGACACAGTGCTTATCTTATACAGCTAGAGTACTTATAATACAGAGCACAAGGGACATTATACGCTGTTTAAGCATACAAAAACACAATAGAAATTCCCTTGCCACTGTACTACTCATCCAGCCTTTCCTTAAACTGTACACATCCAAACACACACATATACAGCTGGCCAAAAACACCTACATAGAAAAGCGGCGAACATATAATCATTTTAATCCTCTCAACTAATTCAAACTCAAGGTGTACGAGCCATAATTTACCGGATCAACACTCCTGTGATAGACTTGAAAAGACTGTGAGACTTTTTCAAATCATCCTGTCCGTCACTGAATCAGTCCCTTTCCACTATATGACCTGACACTTAAATGAATCAAACTTGTCGTAATGCGCACTACATCATCTCATGAACTGGGCACTTATATGGCCCCCTCTCCATAAGTCTGCTCCCTTCCACCTTGTCATGGTCATGTGTTTGTATGCATCATCATGTACAAACCGTGCCCATCATCATCATCACAATCATGTACTACGTATGCACCTAACATTTCACACCTGTGCTCCGTGTGAAAGTCACAAACTGACTAACACATATAGATATGATCCCTACACGCACAGCAACTGTCGTCGCGGTTCAAGTTAAGTATCGATTTATTGCATCACTAGTTACAACAACGTGTGCTTGTCTCTCTGTCTTATCATTCCCACTTCTCCGGACCAACTTCAAAGGTTTAAATGCAGGACGATAACAGGACTGCTCACTTGATTGATTGCTATTTTTCACCATTAAATATCAGTAGCAATAGAAGTATCCAAATTGAGGAGGAAAATCTCTAATTTTAAGCCTCGAAATTCCTTTCGGACGACAGTAGTCCTGGCAAAATCCAATACGGCGCTATTCAGAATCTATAGTGCGTGTATAAATCTCATAATTGTCACAGAGTCAAAGGGAAAGGTATGTGAGAGAATGCATGTCGGCCTATTATGTGACAATGTGTGCGTAGAGGCGGCGAAGCCAAACGCCCCTCGCCTGCCCTTTCCTATGACACTCGAAAATGAATTGTATGTGGGCACAGGAATGTCCTTTGACTTTTGCGACGGGCATGACACACAATGTTCCTAAATGCTAAATCCTTCAACTATTCTCCATGTTCCTTTCAAGTGCACATATTACACACACAACACAGAAGACCTCCATGAGGATTGGAGAGACACAAATATATATGGTCATTGTTTCCTCTTGCAGATTTTCCTGTATACCTCCATGATGATGATGGTAGAAGAGCAGAAGAATTTTGAGTCTACTTGGGAGTGCATCTTCTTAGCGTTCATTGCACCTTGAGCAAGTTGTTGGGACAGTAATGATGACGAGGTTTTAAACATTTTATGCAGCCACGCAGTGGGACTTTGCAATTGAATCAAGAGTATAGACGAGCTATATAGCCTAAAAAATACAAATTGCATCACATTTTTGGATGGGAGAGAAAAATATAATTTACTGTCGTTACTTCCCATGTTCCAAATTCTAAGCTTTGTGTAAAATAATCTGCTATATGTGGATGGGATTCTATTGTGACAAAAGTCATCATCATCATCTTCATCGATACCTGCATACTATATGAACACACACACACACACACCTGCAAAGAGCTATCTGTACTCAAAGAACACACACATGCACATGCACACCCAAATATAAGGCCACAATTTACATGGATACTCCTCCTGCTGAACAAGGTAAAAATTTTAAATTGTAATCACAATAATAGGAATATGAAAGGAAAATGCAAGGCGGAGGGCTCGCTCACTCATGCGCTTCAAATTTTTAAAGCCCAAATGCAAACAAGTTGTGAGTTTCAAAGTCATCAACGTCTATGTGTACGAGACGACAATGCCTCTTTCAACTCCTCTTTCTTCATCCTCTCATGTAGTATACCTTTGCTATACAACTCTCACTCTCTCAGTCAGTCAGTTCAAAGCTTCCAACAGTCCTTAGCTCCATTATAATCTATTATGTAAATACCCATAAAAATCCTCAAATCATCAAAGTTACCTCCGCCGTCACCACCACTACTACCACCAACATTCACTTGTACCCTGACATTCGTCTCTCCTCACTTCTATTTTTCTCTCTCTCTATCTCCCTCTTCAACTTGCTCACCCTCAAGAATTCACATAAACGACCATGTCGGATAGCCTGTACATTAATTAGCGGAGAATCATACAAAACAAATAACGTTACACCCCTTTTTAATGCTCACGAACATTCCCTTGTACGACTCTTTACTAATGCTCCGACCATTACTGTCCCATCTTAATGTTCCTTGCAATAACCTCCTCGCCTCGCAAAAAGGGACAAATTATCCTGTCAGCATTAAGTGGCCACACATGAGCCTTAAAACAAGAGTCATTTTTTCCACTGTGTAGTATCACTAGTAGGGATGGATTAATTGGATTTTTCTATGTAGTTTCCCGCTCTTGTAGTTTTTATACGACAATGCCATGAAAACCTTATAGCTTGTCCTGGTGGATTTCACTAGAGAATTTGATGCTTATATTATGTGCTCTTATTTTATTCAGCCTCCTCTTGTCACATGGACAGTGAAGATGCGGGTGGAAATGTCAAGTGAGAGAGTTAAGCCACATCAATTATGACAAGTTATTAAGCTTATAGAATATTCGATTATAGGAGGAATGGGAGGACAACCCAGCTGCCCTTTGTTTGTTTCACAGTATATAACTTCCGACCGACTCTCTGTCAGCCAGCAATCAGGCCCTCTGCGCGTCTCCATTCTCTCCTTCAAATCACGCAGTCAGCAAACAAAGCCACACACATACTGTCATATGTGTGCACCTTATCGAGAGCCCTTGTGGCACACAGACAGGACTACATGGAAGTAGGGATCTGTGAGAAAATTTTTATCCTTTTTCAAAGTCACAAGACCACGTACAGGCTCATCTAATAATAATTCCCTGTCACCATAGCCTCAGAGTCCTTCACGACACAATAAAATCTGCCGCACACATTTGTCGTCCTCTCTATATACTCGTCAGCTCTTTTCTCATTCCTTTGCATTAACTTCTAAATGGAGCGCTGGAGAACTGAGACAGACTACTACACTGCACTCCAACATGAGTCACAAATCCTATGTGAGTGAATGTAACTGCATTGCCAAAAATTTCTCCTTCTTCACAATCACGCAGAGACTTTCATTTGGCCGCCTTCTTAAGCCTACCACAATAATTTCATTGCAATATGCTCCTTCCTTACCCCTTTCCGCATCTCTTCACTTGCTTCTTGGCATATCTATATACCCACAAGCCCTGATCATGCTCCCACTGATGATTCAGTAGGCTTTTGCTAATTTTTTTTGTCTAGACTACACGCTAGACACATACACACTCCAACAGCGTCTGCTTCACAGATACAAACCAGACGTATTTATTGACAGCCGGGATAGTTCCAGACGGTTGCATTCATACACGCGTGTGGACTCCTTACTATACAAAACGGAAGAAGCCTACAGACATTTCTCCCTTTAACTTTCTCAATCAAAGGCACTGCGACAGAGGACCGAGAGCGAGAGACAGCAAGAAGGAAGACGCATAGTTATACGCTTTACAACAGGACATGAAAAAAAAAGCTCATACTGCCAGACCAACTGTCTCATAAATAGGCCATACAGAGCTTTTCTTGGCAGAATCGCCCCGATGCAAGCTGCAACATTCCATGTAACCTTAAGGGATACAGAGGAAAGATCATGTGTGCGGCTAAATACACACACAAGCACAGAGGCACTCACACACACGAGAACATTTGTGTGAGGCTAAGCCGGCGAGAGTCAATAAGTTTGTCATGGTCACTTTTCCCTTAAGCACTCAAAGTGCTGGCTAATACTTATATCCCGGGTGGTAAGGAACTGAAGGAATGATTAATTCCTTTACAATGGTCACTCACTCATTCTTGTGTGCAGGGACGAAATTTTTCTTCTTCCTCTCTGCGTCCTCTGATCACATCTGGCCTGCTGTACGCACTTATTCGTGTAGGCAAACACACACAGACAAACTTTACATTCCCTCTGTAAATCTCCTGCTGCCTGTATGTTCATCAACCTTTGACAATATATTCAAATGTGCTTGCACACTCGCCTCATCTGTCCACCACTTTGGAGGACATAAGGACCCCGCCATACGGAACATTTGGTTGGATGATCTGGCGTGTGCTAAAGCCTCATGTAAACTTAAGGTGCAGTGCCAGCCGGGGAAATTCGGTAGGAAGTAAGCGTGTAAAATAATATGGTAATAATGAGGAAGCTGTTGCTAACTCATGAGGCAGCAACACATATATAACACACACACACATGACTTCTGGTGCTGGGGATCATATGTCACACAAAGCCGTTGTGTATTCATTAGGCCGATTGAAGATGGCCATTTGGATCCGTCCTGTCGCGTGCTCCACGCGCACTCCCTTGCCACAGAATATGAGCCATGATGACAGTGATAACGGGAAGACAATATGACTCCAGTCTGCCTCTCCTTTTCTTCTTGTCTTGTCTGCCGGAGCTAAAATTATGACCAGGCCGCTCATTTGACAACAATAATAGCCCGGATCCCACTCACACGCTCCTTGGGCATTAATGATCGAGGAGGGAGGACGGAAGGAAGGCAGAAGATGAGCTCACATTTGATGTGACGACGTCATTCGAGTCACAACAACCACTGGAACAGTACAAGGAGATCAAGAGGAGGAATTCTATATAGGGAAGCAGTGGGAAAATTAAGCGTGAATGACATGCGAGAAGTGGATAATGAAAGCCAGGCGCGTCTTATTTGCTCCGTAAGATTTCAGACTCAGATCAAGCCACACTACTCTTGTCATCAACATCTTATACACACTACTACAAACAGAGACGACGACGAGGTCACAGTCAAGCCTCAATTATTTTCTCCCCTAACATTATCATCAGCTCACGTATACGTAACCAGCATGGAAGGGCCCACGATAAACATTACAAGTTTCAAATGAACGAATCATCCAATTCACTGGAGCTAGAATATTTTCAAATATCTCCAGCAACTGGAATGAGAAATGTAGAGCAGTCAAGGGATCACTCATGGTCTACTTTAACGTCTCTGTACACTGCTTTACCATAAAGCTAATGCATACTCGTCGTCGTTGAACAACAATAATAATGTTATATGTTTTTTGTTTGAATCCGCATAACACCTGAAAAAGAAAATTAGATACGCCGTAAAGAATCAAAGACTCATGTGTTTGTGAGTAAGTGTGTGTGTGTGTGTGGCTGCTACATGAGCTACTGAGCGGCTTGAGGAAGAGAAGAGTGCGGCAGGTATACATAATAAAAATTACTATTCAATTATTCCAGCGGCTCCCTCTCTTCTTTCACCAAAGACTGCCAGCTCATAATTCCATCACTGACTCCCTCACCATCATAGTTACACATAGCCAAGGATCTGGATAAACTGATAAATCAGACAAGGGACCACTGTATACAAGTGTACAACAGCAATGTAATTGAGCATTGTTCCATAGTACACCAACACACACGCACATAGTAGCACACGGCATTCAATTCAGCCACTGCTCAACCAAGTAATCACACGCTCTTTCCAAACCAGCTTATGGCTGTATGGCCATTAACTTTTACCGACAACCAACAGCAACATATACGAGCATGCTGTAAAAAGTCCTCAGCTTCTTTTGCATGTTTCTCTCTCTCTCTCTACGTGCGTGTGTTTGAGTCCTATACGTGTGGTATCCCATATCTAAAGTGATCATTGCTTTCATACTTTACTCCCGTTTTTGTCCTTACTAATTCTCTCTCATGTAAGTCAGGAAAGCACAATAGCAAAATGGTGAAAAAAAAATTCTCTTACCTCCTGCATTGAATTCAACCTTGTTCGTTAACTTTGTCGGCAAGAGTGGAATAGAATTAAACAGTTTTCCACCTCACGCCGCCTCCCTTTTTTCTCCCAATCCACTCAATTCTGTACTCTATCCCATTCAGTAGTCAGAAAATCTCAATTCAAAAGCCATTTTAACGCTGCTCTTTACTCCTTCACACAGCCTTCCAACTTAATCCCCTCGCATAGTGTACCACCAAACAAGCACATACATTACATACAACATAGTCGGACTCGGCCACCTACATTTAGTAGGTGCATAAGATAGCCCGCTGTATATGATAATGATATCATGCTTTCTTTTTACAATTCACTCAGAATCCACCCTTGTCCGCCCGCACCCACACATATGCCTACATCGATTATGTATTTTTTTTATTGCTCCCAAATCTCACAGTCGGTAGCTCACCATACCTTTCACAACATACACAGACACACACGTATGAATGACTTAATATGAAAAATCAGATTTTTCGGGTGGTCTCTTTTTCACTCTACTGCGCACCTATCTCCTCTAAATACTTGGCTTAGTATGTGGCTAAAAACATTACATTCATCACATACAGAGAGTAAGTAATACGAGATTGAATACGGAAGCACACGCACGCACGAGCCTCATCCTCATCGTTAGGATCATCCCCGAGTTTTTTCTATATGGAATGATCATGCACCCTTCTACTGTCTTCTCGGATAATGTTTCACGAATATTACCATTTGGTGGGCATAGATGCGCCAGTAGCGGTAAAAATGACGTCAGTATTTTTTATGAACCCGACCCGACCTCCATCGTAACCACATACGCACGCATACTGAGGACTTCTACAAACTCTGACCTGTCTTATGAGCAGCAAGGAGTACCAAGTGACTGACTGAGTGCTCCAGTATATGGTTTCCTAATATGAAGTACTTTGTGTGATAACATTAGAGCAAAGAGTTGCCAATGGAGACAGTTCTGCGTACACAGATAGAAAACACAATCCTGTCAAACTCTCTCTCTCTCCCTCCCTCAACTTGGCCAATATATAATTACAAACTTATTGACTTGTGGCGCAGTAATATGCGGGAGTATTACTACTACAACGTGCGTGTGCAAATCGAGCACCATGACTTCAAGCTATTTGCCTTTCTGTTTGTTTGCAAGCGAGCAAAATGAGATCTGTCGGGATGATGATGTCAATGCTCGGCAACACCAAAAGCTATTACTCCTTTCTCCCAAGTGAATAAAACATTTAACAGTTTATTTTACATTCCCAGTCATTACAGAGGCATACGCATTAAATTGGGAGTCCATAATAAAACGTAGTGAATTATTTCAGGGACATAGCATGTCGTCCACCCGCCTGTACATTCCCTTCACTCTGCACTCTTACACACAAAATTTTTTTATTACACTACTCCCGGCATTGATTAATAGAAAGAGAGCGCAGTTTTACTGCTGCTGCTGCTACTATACTACTACTACGTTCTCTACTAACTCACTAGTTTGATCAATGTGGTCAAGACATGGCTAATAAGCAGGGAGTGTATATTTCACATGGAGAAGAAGTCAGTAAAAATCAAGGCTACTGAAATTACTCAAGCACACACATACACCGGGTACAGTCAACCACTGTGAACGTCAAATTTTACTTCGCTCGTCACAAACCATTCTCATATATTTATTGTTTTACATGTGAAATTTTCTCCCTTGGTCGATAAATCTACGGGATCTACACATGGATCTTTAAATAGCACGTACATAAGAGGTCCACCGCATTAACATGCGTAAACTGATAGCGGATGATTTTAGGGGTCCTTTACATATATCCACGTGGAAACGTCCCCATCATCATGTTCTGCCTACAACACGCTCTCTCTCTCTCTCTCTCTCTGTCGCATCATCATTACAACGAGATAATATTAAAGCGGAACGAAGAGTCAGAAGCACGGGACTATGCAAGGTAAATATTAGCTTTGATAAAGAGTGCTTTTCAAAAACAAAGGTGAGGAGTCAGAATGAGGAAGGAAAAGGTTCGTTCATGTACGAGGACTTGTGTTTCTGCTGGCGAGCCACATGTGTATATACTATATGCTTGCTAATGCACGACAGTAGCGAGACGGGAATGTCAACACAGATGATGGTTTCTTCTTCCTTGTCAAGGCCTGTGAGGACAAAACTGTTGTACACCAACGCCAAGTAGCCCTTCCACTTGAGGCACACACGTGCAAGTCGCCGCACGATACACATGTAAACAAGCAGTTTGAGTGAACAAGACGAAAAAGAAACGTTATACTTCACTTAAAAACCGATCCATGTCATATTCAATTTTGGCTCAATTCAATCCATTTTCAAACTAAACTTCTAACCTCCTGTCAGCACCGACTATCCTTAAAGGTTAGAATGAGCAGACAGGCAGGCAGGCAGGCAAGCAGGCTTTTCCAACAACAGAATGAATGCAAGGTGCAATCCAACTTTGGGACACACTTGCATCCTGTTTTTCTCAACAAGTAACCGGCTGGCTCCTTCATTTATAGATTCATATATATAGTAGTAATAATAATAATACTAAGAGGAAGGTAAAAACTGCAAGCTGTGGAGACGATGACGAGGAGTTTGAGATGAAGATGATATTATGATGACGGCGTGTGGCTTATTTACTCCTCTGGAATCCATACACCACATGTTTGGGCTCTTACCACAACAAGGAAGAAGACGAAGAAGCTCATGCATCTATGGCCCTAATAATGTGAGCCAGCTGCTCCTTCTACTCACATACGGCACACTTTAACAATTAGATATTGACAACAATTCGTCAAAAATACACTCATCTGGCCAAAGGTTTCAGTACTACAACCCCATACACCACGGGTCCTGTTTATTTACAGCTCAACAAGGTATGAGGCACACACGCACGCACACGTCAGTCAGTAGCCGAAGGAGGGACAGCAGGAGCAGTAACAGCTTCCGAAACAAATTTAACCTGAAGCAAGAATTAAGGGAGGAAGGAATTGGTGACCGATATGAAAGGATGCTTTCACGATTCAATAATCATGAGCAAAGAGAGAGAGAGAGAGAGATGCTTGAGGAAATACGCCTGCCACTCCTTCATGAAAACGTATTGTTTCGTTCACTCCACTGCCCTAAAGGCTTCCATATGAAACCTAATACGAGTGCACTTTGAGACCCACCAGAACCATACGTTACCACAAAATAGCTCAGACTCAAAAAGATCAATTGTAACCCATCGACCAGCAGCTGTACATACGGAACACAGTCAAGTGCCCTAGTAAACCACCCTTTTGCCACCAAAATGGAATTGAATTCGCCAAATCCTTCCACTTTGACCACATATAGAGCCCGACGCAATCAAAGCCCTGATTTCTCCCTACAGTAATAATACATATGTGGGTAACTATACTAAAAGGCCTTTTAACGATGAAATACATCGGGACTGACGGAATAGTGCACAGAAACACATAGCGCAAGTATCTGACATTTCAGGCCCTCTGGCTTGCAATACTTGGCAATTTAACCAAGCATAGCTGTACATGGTGCAAGAGTATGTCTGCATCGTGTGTGTCAGGCCGCAGTCATGTACATTTTATGAGTGCTGTATTGGATGGAGTCACACACTGCAGTAGTGTAGTACTGAGATATCATTTGTCATGATTTAATCGTCGTCGTCGCAGAAATGAAACATCTGAGCACGCTATCAAATGACTTGCAGTTAGACAGAAAGCTCTTACCCCCGATGACAATATGGTCGCAATACTCCTATATACATGCTCATATTCCATTGCACTCTCTTCTTCTTCTTCAGATATAAAGGGCAAGGTGGCAATTTAAGAAGATTATAACACCGCTGCTGGTGCTTACTATACGTTCATGGTCCTACCTTTACAAAGGATCCAGTTGGGGTAAGAACAAGAAAGACAAATGCCTAACATGTGTCTGAGTCCAGCGTCACAATAATTCATGCACCTATTTACTTACCTCCAGGAAACCTTCATAATAAACGCTACACATACGCAGACAGACGCAGGCAAGCAGCCTGTTAGAAAAAGGATCAGCACCTGCCGGTTACACACAGGCCCAAATTAAATATGGCATGCTTATCCGCCTTCCATCCACACACTACACCTTTAGCTCTTTCCTTATGATTCTTCATCTTCTTCCTCATATGCTCATTGCTCCCTACTCCACGCTTCCACACAATACCCTCCATAATCTTCACTATCTTAATCATCATCACTACTTACTCAATCCTACTCACGCTCACAACACTCTCTGATACAAATCCTATCATCATCTTCCTCGGCAGACGCTGCTCACTCATCTCTCAACAGTGATCATAAAAGAAAGCACACGCTTGATCACACAATAAATTGCCAACCTTTGACATCAACACTAATTATCAAAGTCCCATCAAAGAAGTCACTCAGTGGTAAGAAGCAAGCATGGTCCGAACCACCTTGCTGGTCAATTTGATTGGTGAAAATTCTAGAGTCCGAAGAGCAGATAATGTCGGGAAGAGCAGCCTTTAACTTAATGGCCTTTTGAGGACGTCGTCAAGTAGTATATGCAGCCGACAAACTGCTCCATGAAATTCTTCTGGTAACTTTATACGTACACATTCCCATTGTTGGCTTTAATATAATGCAATAGACAGGAAGTGAAGCTCCCCTAACAACTCGTGTATATAAGGAGCTGTATGAAACAAATTTCAACTTTCAAAAGCCACAGTTCTTTCTGACATATTGCGGGAGCGTGTGCGAAGCGGGAAGGGTCGTCATATGAATAAGACGTGTACGGTCTTAAGGAGAAGGCGTAGACAGAGAGAGAGGACACTTTATACCATATGCCACATCAGTATAACATTCATGGAGGCGGGTAACGGAGATAGAATAGCCTACACATATACATGTGAAGTTTTTTTTGGTAAACTTTCTATTCTTTAGTGTACTTCATACATGTAGAAATAATAGTGAAGAGAATCTGAGAGAGAAAGAGACTAAAGCTGAATGGATGTAAATGGTAATGGTAACCAAATGAAACAACAGCTGCTCAATGTGTGATCTACTCAGACACAATATGGGTCTCCTTTAACTTGTTAAAACTCAGTGGCACATGGATCGGGTGAGCCGGGTTTGGAGCACGAGTGTGTGTGTGTGCGTGTGTTCAAGAATCATACACATCACCCTTTGCTTCTTGTATTCACTGAAAAAAAAATGCTTGGAGGTATATAGGTGGGTAAGACACACGCACACACTCAAATCGGACTGGTAAGTAGAAGGTATAGAAGTGTTTGCGTGCCTGTCCCTTCAAGTATTATATGAAGACCAAAATTCTATGGACGTACACACACACACATGCAAAGATAAGGAACAAGTTTAAAACTGGAGTGCTACTTTGATGGTTGACGAATGAGAAAGAAGTAAGCACGTGCTATATGAGCCATTATTGTTCCTTTTTCCTAGGACAAGGAAATAGTCAAAGACACATTTCCTCCTTTTTTTACTCCTTCCAAGAACGAGGAAAACATATGTGCCTTTCTCTGTCTGTCTGTCGAGCTCTCTCTCTCTCCTTCACTTCCAGCTTATATCATGTTATCAGCTCTCCATCGCGCAATACGCTTAAAGCATTCATCAGCTTCATTACAATGATGAAAGAGCTTCACCGACCGCTCTGCCTTTCGACTTGCTACATTTAGAGCAGGCCGTCATCTGACCAGTGTTGAAGGCTTTACCCCCGACTAACTGTATCAACGGGACTGTATAGAAGAAAATATAAATTTGAGATGATATTTGGATCTTTTACTCCTTGCTTCATTTGACCTGAATCCTGACCACCTGAGTTCCTCTGCAAGGTAACGTAAGGTACCTTATTGTGTGTTTGTATATATACGAGCCAGCTTACGGGAACAAATTAAATGCAACAACAAGACTATAAGTCGAAAAGCTAAATATCCTTCGGCAA